>JAVJIF010023496.1:0-49833 GCA_038442645.1 Agave tequilana
GTCCCGTTCAAGACTCTTACCCTTAATGTCATCCCTATGTGAAGGGTTTGCGTACTAGACCTATGGGGTTGGGAAGGTGGAGAAGGCCTAGGCATTGAAATCCTACAATCGTAACTCTTTGAAGTGTGACTGGTTCTAGAAGAAATCTAAATTTTGGACTAAGGCATACGCTGCCTCTAACTCGTTGACTCCTCTAACTAACAGTTCAGTTCGTAGGTCATCTCTAAGACTGGCTCTGAATCTAGAAAGAATTTGAGCTTCTCCTTCCTTATGGAGAATACTGCATCTGATGAGAATTCATCAAATTTTTTGACATACTCCTTTACAGATTTGTTACCCCGAGTATGTTGGTGCCAATTGTCCATGAGACGAGCACTAAACAATGGTGGCACATACTCTATTTTTAACTCTTATTTCATCCTATCCCATGTATCAATCAGTGGTCGACCTCGGGCTGCACGTCTTTTTTTCTAGATTGGTCCAATACTGACTAGCTTAGCCGGACAATTTCATTACAGCATCCTTAACTTTTCTAGACTCAGTAAATTCGTACCACGTGAAGTATCTATTTAATTGGAGTGTCCAGTCTATGAAAAGTTTGTGGGTCGTGATGTCCCTCAAGTTGATAACATCGATCTTGATGCTTTTCAGATATTGAGCATCAGGATTGAATGTGTTCTCGGTGTTGTTACGTCGGTTATTTTTCGGTGAAGTTTGATCACGTGTGGACCCCACTTTGATCAACCTTTCGTCGAGTGTTTTAAGGGTATCTAACTTGACATTTATCTCGGTGAACATTGCGGCAATCTGTTGAGGATCCATTGGGGTGATGTGAGATTCGCTAGGCTCTTCTAACAGATATGGGTGACCACTACGGGTGGGCATGCACTATGCAAAGCTTAAATAAGAAAGAAGAATGCAAATTTAGACTAGATGAATTTTTTTTAAATGCACGAAAACAGTAAAAGTTCCTAGCAAATGCCTAAGTGATGCAAATCCTACCCTAAGCGTGCTCTGATACCAAAATGATGTAAAATAGGGTATATAAGTGAATCAGAAATCAGTGATATGATAAATTATGCTACGTTTTACCAACTATTACGATCTTGAGTAAAAACATAATTAAAATAAATAATACAAGATGATGGATTTAACAAAACGTGCAAGTACAGGTGTATCGTTCGTAATTTGAATAAACTAAAGTAGCTACCGATTACGAAGGTAAAACTTGTACTTCAATATATATGATCAGCAAATACATGGCAAGAAAAATCTCACAGGCTCACGATATAGTGGCAGCAGTTTAAATCGATAAAATAATAAAAGATAGTTATCAACCCGCAAAAATAGATCGTGTTAAAGAAAAGTTACCTACTGATGATTACAGAGATATCTCGGACCTGTAGTTGATACTAATGCATAGAGCTCTTCGTCACGATCCCCCAAAGGTACTAAAATCGCCTGAAACGGAGCCTGAATGCGAAAGTTACGGCCCAAAAATGAAGTAGGGTCGTTAACATGTCTGTTTTTTTGATAATGAGTCTGGATCCGAATTGAATTTGTGTCTTCTTCCTTCTTTGAAATAACAGGATGATGTTGGAGATGATGCTAATGAGTGATATTGCCTCCGTCGGAGGAGGTGGCGGCGTTGGTTTTGTTGGAGAATATGAGATCAGTGGGTTGTTGGAGGTTTTCTTGGGTTCCTTTGGATGGATTGTGAAAGAAGACAAGAAGAATAAATAGTTGATGTTTGCTGTTGATGGCTTTTTGTGGAGAGAGAAAATAATTGTTAGTTTTTTTTTAAGATTTGTTTGCATGTGAAAGGAATAAGAAGAAAAAATTAGATTAAGGTTTATTTGAAGGAGGTTAAGAAGTAATCCTAAATAATATGAGAGAAGTTAAATCTCACACAATAAAATTTATCAAAATTTTTCATTGCTCATTATTAGTACAATATGGCCTTTATATAGGCTTTTACAAAATTGAGTCCAACTCAAACTCACACTCCTAATCTAAATAGTATTACAATCCCAAAATTTAGAAACTCAAAATATCAAAATAAAGAAACTAAAAAAATAAAAATATAGAAAGAGAAAAAATCTCAAATCGTACTACAACTTCAACTTGGACTGGGGCTTCTTGGATTCATCTCTTCTGCTCTTTCATCTTGAATAGATGTCTGCATCATAAACCCAATGTGTCAGCACTTGACACACACAGAGTATGCACTATTTGACTTTCTTGTCAAAAATAATTGCACTAAAAATAGTACAAAATTAATGGTGGAATAGTACTTTGTTGTGATGGACGTTTCTATGAGTGGAGAAATAAGGATCAAAGTTGAGAATTATTTCATGCATGATTAAGGTTTGATTATTCATTCCTCTCTTATACTTGTAATCTCATCAAGTCTAACATTATGATGTTTGGCATTGATTGTTTTGCAAAAAGGGGGGGAATAACTTTTAAAATTCAGACTTTCGTTTAGCAGGTATGTCATGCCAAGGAATAGAGCTTGTTGGTTAGAGCATGCAGTAGATGCCAACAATTCAAATAAATTGCCATGTGGACCTGGCCTCAGCTATCCATATATATACTCTCGCATCATAAATCTATGTCTATTTGTCCATCTCCGGTTGCCTTTTAACTCAAGAAAATGGTCAAACTGCTCCTACTTTTAATCATTTCTCTCCTGCTGCTAGTCCCATCCTTCTCCATCTCAACTGGCATCCAGATCAGCCTAACCCATGTCGATTCCAAGCTAAATCTGACCAAATCCAAACTCCTGCAATGCGCCTTTCAAATAGGGGTGGCAGACGGGTTGCGACCCGCCAGACCCGACCCGACCCGGAGTTATCGGGTTTGGGTTTGAGCTAATAGGTTTGGGTCGTAATCGGGTCGCCCGTCGGACCAGATTATTAAATGGGTCGGGTCGACCCGAACCCGCCAGACCCGCTTGACCCGTCAGACCCGATTATTCTCTCTCCTCCTCGACCTCCTCCCCTCGATCTCCTCCGCCGTCGCCCTCGCCCTCCCCCTTCACCTAAATCTCCTCCCCTCGATCTCCTCCGCCGTCGCCCTCGCCTAAATTAAATTGTCAAAAAATATGCATGAGCGAAGTTTCAAACCCGTGACCTCTAGTGTGTAAGTTTAGTGTGATGACCAACTATACCACAACAATTGGTAATATAGTGTAAAAAAATTATATTTAAGGTTTAATAATCGGGTCAAACTGGTCGGGTCGGGTCGGGTCGACCCGACTAAGTCTGGGTCGGGTCTGAATTTTTGACCCATATAATAATTGGATCAGGTCAACCCGATAATACGGGTCAGCAGTAATCGGGTCGGGTCGGGTCGACCCGACCAGATTGCCACCCTACCTTCAAAGAACCAAACACTGCATTGCGAGCCTAACATCACTAACAACTGAAATCCAGGCCCCAATACAATACTGCGCCAAATTCAACAGCTTCCAAATGGACTACACAATCGGCACCCCATCTCTGCCCTCAACCGCACTCTTCGACATTGGCAGCGACCTCATCTGGACCCAATGTGAACCTTGCATTAAATGCTTCAACCAGAGCACTCAAATTTACAATCCTTCGAAATCGACAACCTTCACAAAACTTCTGTGCACCACTCCCTCTGCCAAGCTCTTCAACATGGAAGTGCGGTCCAGACTGCAACTATTACTACTCTTATGGTGATGGAACAACATCCACACAGGGTATGCTTGCCACTGAAACATTCACATTTGGGTCCGAGAACCCAGTCACAGTCCCGAGCATCGGATTCGGGTGCAGTGACTATAACCAAGGGAATGCCTTGTCCGGGATAATAGGTTTAGGTAGAGGCAGGTTGTCCCTAGTCTCTCAACTTGGTTTGGGCAAATTCTCTTATTGTCTCACTTCTTTTGGTGATTCAAGCACCAGTCCCCTTCTTTTGGGCTCATTAGCAGTCCTAAATGGTCAGCTGCTCAGTCCACACCATTCATTCAAAATCATGTTGTGCCTTCCTTGTATTACTTGTCCTTGCAAGGGATAACTGTAGGGTCTACTCTTTTACCAATCTCCAGCACAGATTTTGCATTCAAATCAGATGGCAGTGGGGAGTTTATTATTGACTCTGGCACCACTATAACTGCGCTAAAAGAGGAAGCTTACCAGGTGCTGAAGCAAGAGTTTCAGTCTCAGGGAAACTCGTCGGTGGCTGAAAGTTCAGAGACAGAGACAATATTTGATGTGTGCTTCCCGTTGACAGATGGTCGAAATTTGATGGAACAAGTGCCAACTTATTTTCCACTTTGATGGTGCGGATATGGATTTTCCACTGAATAATTATTTGATCAGAGGTGCATGAAGAGGCCTTTTCTGTTTGGCAATCGTGCCAACGCGAGGGGTATCAATCTTGGGGTACTTCCAACAGCAGAACATGCACACACTCTATGACCTCCGATGGTGGAAAACTGTCATTTGTGAAGGCTGAGTGCAATCGGCTTTGAATGCAATCATATAAATCATCATTCATCCTGTCCTCTGTATAGCATTATCCAAATCCCTGGTCAGTTATTGATTTTGTTATGAATAAATTTTGGTAATAATAAAGAACATGGAATATCATCAGTTAACTTCCTCTTCATCATTGCCATATTAGTTCAATAATCTCAAGTGAAATTCAAAAAAACTCCTTACTTGGATAAACTAGAAAAAATTACAAGAGTTCACATAAAGAAACCAACAAAGAGCTATAAAATTTAAACCATTTATTTTGCTCTGGAAAACCATTTGATGAAAACTACCCTTCCACTTTGAAGGGATAATCTAAACCGAAATTAACAGTGTCTTAACAGCCTAGTCCCTCAACAAGGACTGAATCAGATAAAACATGGGCTAAGATTTTCCCCCTCCGTGCCTTATTGGACAAGCCACAATTCTTAATGGTAAATAGTTACATCCATAACAATTGGTAGAGGAGGATAAAAGCAATCAAATTGGGAACCCTTTTGAAAGTGTTAACACAATTATTTTCTCTACTCAGACATAGAAGTAAACCATGTTCAACAAACTTGTATGGTTTGGAACAAGCCTGGCTTGATATGAAAAACATTCCAATTTTCTTGTTGACAAATGCTTCTCGTAAGGAAGTACTGATACAATATCCACCAAGACTAAGAATGACAATTCCCTACTTATGCAAATTTATGTAGATGACGTTATTTTGGCTCTATGAATGTGTCATGGCGTGAAGAGTCTGCTAATACTAAAATGCACCAATTTTGGAATGAGTTTTGTGGGAGGACTTACTTTCTTACTTGCGTTGCAAATCAAACGTCTAGTGGAATCTTTATCAATCAAGGAAAATATGCAAAGAAATTAGAAAAAAAATTCGTGATGGAAGGAGCCAAGTCCATTGCAACTTTGCGAGCATGAGTACCAAGCTAGAAAAGGACAAGCACAGAAAAAATATAGATGAAAAAATATAGAGGTGCAAAGGGTAGCTTAATTTATTTGACAGCTACAAGACTAGATATTCTATACAGTGTTTACTTATGTCTTCACCTTTAATCCTCACCTTACAAGTTTTACTCAATTGCTATAAAAAGAATCATTAGATATGCTAAAGGAACCTTGGAGTTGGGGTTATTTTATCAAAGGTTTCCATCATTTGAATTATGGGGCCGTACCGATTTTGCCAAAAGAAAAGTAGACTAGGAAAGCACTAGCAGCATTTGTAAATTTTGAGGACACTCATTTTTTGGTATTCCAAGAAGTAAACTAATGTTGCACTATCTATTACTGAAATGGTCAATACCCAAAAAGAAAGCTGGACATATCAGTGCGGGCTTACGTTCTACTCAAACTCTATGGATGAGATAAACCCTTGTTGACTTTGATTTGAACTTTAGAACAATGCAAATTATTTCAGACATGTGTCGTTGATCTATCCAAGAATTGTATGGTTCACGCTGGAGCAACATATAGTGGTTAGACATTATTGTTAGCCCTACTGTGCTCATTAATCTACTTATGCACCAATTCCTTTTCTAGTGTTTTGTTTTTGATTTAGGTGAAAAAACTTTAATGGATGTTGGATGGATTATAGCTCAAAATTGCAATATCAATTAAGGAGATGGTGGTATACTTTTAACTTAACTTACTCAATTTATCAAGACTATTCAAATTTGAGCTAGAATGAAGAGCCAAAGATTACAAAATCTATTGAAGCTAGAGAATTGAGCCGAAGATTGCTAAATCCACTTAAGATTACTATGTAAGATAAGAAGAACTAAGACAAAAAAAACTTAATTTGGCACTAGACTGCATTTTCATACTTGTGCATATATGTTTTGTTTTAAAATCAAGTGTGATTTTCTTCAAGTTTTATTAAATTGCCCAAAAATTTTAAATTGAATTTAAAATATCATTATGGGCCTATTTACTTTGATTTTATGTCATTTGGAATTAAACAAATTGTCTCATATTTTTCAAAAACATTTAAATCAAGTTTTGAGAAATTGAGATTTGGATCGATCGCTAGAACACAAGGTCGAGGGGATTGACACTGCAAAATGTGAAGCTGAGCAGCGTGCAAAGCGATTGACCACCAAGGTCGAACCAGATCGTCTGTCAGAGCTCAGTGCTCTCGGCCACGACCCGGATCGTCCGCCAGAGCTCAGTACTCTCAGCCACGATCTGGATCGACCACCAGGGACGATGTTCGATCGTCCGCTGATGCCAATCTTCACCCCAAACTTTCTATTGGGTCTCGTATCGACCGCCAGGATCGATCGACCGCCAAGGTAGAATTCAGTTTGTCTTATTCTCGATCGAACGCCAGTTCGACCTGTTTTTTGCAGATTTTTGAAAAATAAAAAAACTTTTTGAAATACTTTTGAATATTTTATTTGAGTATATAGTACAAGTCATACAACGATACAATCACTTTTGATTATTGAGATTTCACTGTATAACCACAAATTGACTGTTAATCGTTTGTTGGGTTGATGCTTTAACTTGAACTGTGTTTGTTTGATCAAACCGATCAACCGCCAAGTTTCAACGATCAATCGAAAAAGTAAAGTTTTATATTTTAAGAAGATTTGAATACGATTTTTTTTAGTTGAACTTCTTTTCACCTTCTCTTATCTTCTCATAGATCTATAAATACTACTTTACACTACTCTTTCAACAATTTTTGAAAAACTCTTAGCACTCAAAAAGATCTTGTGCTTATTTTCTTTCTTCAAGCTAAATTTCTTCATTCTTTCGAAAGAGTGATCTGATTGTGCTTGCAAGTTTGTGATTGAGATTTGATCTACACTTCTACTCTCTATTCTCAATTTCTTTCAAAGTTCTTATAAATTTTAGATTCAAGCTTTCAACTTGATTTGCATGCATCTAGATATATAGTGCCAAGTTAAACTTGATCCTTTTTTTTCTTACTATTAGAGCCTTGTAATCTTTATTTTGCGCATTATGCTTTATTGATTTTCATCTTGCTAGAGAACAAACTCAACTTGGGAAAACTTATTTGAGAAAATTTATCCACTTGAGAAGTGAGTTGGTGCAAAGTCTAAGATTCTACCCGAAAAGAAAGTCGAAAAGGCCTATACTTCAACGTTGCTAACCGGAAAGAAAGTCGGTGTAAAGATCTAAGTTTCTACCCAGAAAGGAAGTTACGAGATTGGTTGAAATCCTAGAGAAGAGACCTCTAGGTAGTGGAGTAGGCCGGTTGACGGTCATACCACTATATATCACATGTTGACTCTCATTGCTCTATCATCTCTCTTACTCTCCCTTTCTCTCTCTCTTTTACTTACTGTTGTTTGATTATTATTGCTTACTTATGATTATAGTATTATTATTTTCATCCAATCAAATTGAGTTTAAATTATTGTAATTAGTTTAAAAAACCCATTCCACCCACCTCTAGGGTTGCCACATTGTTTTTCAATATTTCTTAAAAGATCGTTTTGACGAGAAATATATAGCATTCTAGTTCGTTGACACAAGCATCAATTAGATAATATCTTCCCGAAGCCTTCTCCAATTTGAATTGACTTTTTATGGAAATAGAGATCTTGACGTTGTTCACTAAATTGAGTTATATACATTGCTCTCATAATCTCATTTATATTGAAATGCTTCTTTCATGACTTATTTATGATAAAATAGAAAAAAATAAATATGTGACAGAAATTCATCCTGAACTTTACAAAAAGTTTTAGACCTTATTTTAATTTATAGGCATTTTCTTTCGAAATTCTCTAAAAGAGGTTACAAATTTTAACATATTGTAGGATTTAATTTGAGCAGTGCTTTATTGGATGTTTCTTGAAACTCAGCAAAACTACACAAGTTGAGGCTGAAATTAGGCTTAGATAGTAAGAGAGATAACTCACTTGGAATCCCTAAAAATAAATCAGACTTGGGCAACATAAGGAATTACCCTTGGCAATTATTATAATAACAACACCAAAACTTTTAGAGTTTTAAGGCTGAAGAACCACAGAAAAGGATGGAACTCTTGTCAAACCAACCAGATCACATTAGAAGAAAATTAATAACAAGAATAGCGACAACACATTTTTTACAGAAAAAAAGCGCAGAAACCTCTCGAAGCACAGTCAATTAATCCAAGAGCAAATTATTATTAAAAGAATCAAAATAAACAATAATTCACTCACTTGGAACAGCCAAGAGTGGTGATACACGCTGAACCGTGCAAAAGATCAAATCACCTTTGATACTCGTAGTCCATTCTTGTCATAGGCAGGATTGGGGAATTAATGTTAGAGCATTGAAGACAACTTAGTGCAACAGAAAGGGAAAAATAAAATTTTGAGTGAAACCCAGATCACATAAAAGAATGAAATAATAACAATCAAAATAATGATTACAGATATATTTTTACAGTGTAATAAAAAGCTGCATAATAATAGGGCAGAGTCAATTTATACAAAATCAAAACTCCATCTCTACTGTCATCACTAACCTTTGGCTGTGTCCGTCACAGTCAAATAAAATCAAACTAGAATCTGATTTAATTCAAGAAGCAGCAGAAACCAGAATTTACTGAGGATTCTGATTTGGAAAAAAGAGAAGAAACTCTATCAAAATTAGAGCTTTAGAGTTGTGTAGTATGTTCATGAATCCTAATCAAATTGAGCACCTCCTCGTAATCCCGACAGAAATCAGATTATATTGGATTAGATTAGATTAGATTAGATTAGATTAGGGACATGAGAGTAAGGAACTAGTTCATACATAATCTGACTCCCAAATCCCAATAGGAATAGGAATAGTTCATACTTCATCCTCGCCTCCTCATACAATTATTAATACAACAATAATAGCAGGAATTGAATTGCAATAGCATCGGGAATTGAAATCTAACACTGACACTTACATTAGCAGCGGGAATCTGAATCCTGCTCGATCTCCAACTCCCATGGCTGTAAGCCCTATAAATAAAGCCTGGGCCTTTGCTCTCTCCAATCGAATAGATAACATAATCAGATCAGATCCACATGGCCTCCTTCTCCTCCTTCATCGCAGTGGCGTTCGTCGCAGTCCTCGTCTTCGCCGCCACCGACGCTGCCGAAGGACGAGCAGGTCTTCTGAGCTCGTTTTCTCTTTCCTCCAAGAAACAATGCTGCCATCCCTGCGCCGTCGCTCTTTCAGCTTCCTCGGTGGAGAAGAAGACAGCACCAGCGGCAGCACCGTCGCCGTCGAAGCACAGACCCTTGAATCCTTTTCGAAGGCATCATCATCACCACGACGACGATTGCAACCCACACTGCTGCGATTCTCCAGTCGCCGCGAGTCCAGTACCGGCGCCGGCGCCGGCGCAACCTCCTTCGCCGGCGACCCCCGAGACCCCACCGCCGTCAGCTCCGCCGCATGAGGTATATAAATATTCTCTCCCAAATCTTTTTGTTACACGACGCAGCAGAATCTCTCTCTTTTACCATCTCTAATGGGTCGTACCCGAACCTGATCCGATTCAGAAATTGGATTCGGATTCCTTCATCTCTTTCTTTCTTATTATTATAATAATAATAATAATACTAATAATAAAAATAATAATATTTCTTCTACTGATTTTACACCTCATGTATGCTTATTTTGCCTTTTTCTCTGTTTACTTACAAAACAAAAGCTTGTGTTTTTAATGATTTTAAGTTGCACAAATGTCCTCCCTTTTGTTAACTGTAACTCCTAGTTACACAAGTTAACAATAATTTACTATATGTTTAGACATAATTTATATTTTAAATAGAAGGGTAAAATAAAAAAATGGTCAACCTAGCATATTAATTAAATTTACTAATATTTTATTATTTTCAGAGTAGTTTTATGATGTTGTTATCTGTTGCTATTGCTAGTTATCAGAAATCATCATAGAACTATGTGCTTTCAAGTTAAGGGTATTGATATTCATGATTAGATTACGTTCATGACTCTAATAAAAAATATGAGGAGCGTTTTTGTTGATTTCTAAAGAATTTAATGTCTTCTTTTCTTGTTTTTGTCTAACAGGCGCCTTCTCCGTCCTTAATACCTGCAAGTCTAGCACCATCACCAGTACCAACACCAGTGCATCGTTCTCCATCACCAGGTCAGACGAGTCCTTCTCCAGCCCCAGTCTCAATGAGTCCAACACCAGCACCGGTGAGTCCTTCTCCAGCACCGGTCCCTGTCAGCCCACCATCAGCACTAGTGAGTCCAGTATCAGAACCAGCGAGTTCTTCTCCAGCATCAGCACCAGCACCAGTGAGTCCAGCACCAGCACCAGAACTAGCGAGTCCTTCTCCAACACCAACACCAGAACCAGCGAGCCCTTCTCCAGCACCAGCACCAACACTAGCGAGTCCTTCTCCAGCACCAGCACTAGCGAGTCCCGCACCAACACCAGTACCAGCGAGTCCTTCTCCAGCACCAGTCCCTGTGAGCCCACCATCAGCACCAGCGAGTCTAGCACCAGAACCAGCGAGTCCTTCTCCAGCACCAGTCCCTGCAAGCCCACCATCAGCATCAGTGAGTCCAGCACCAGTACCAGGGAGTCCTTCTCCAGCACCAGTCCCTATGAGCCCAGCACCAACACCAGTGAGTCCAGCACCAGCGAGTCCTTCTCCAGCACCAATCCCTATGAGCCCACCATCAGCACCGGTGAGTCCCTCTCCAGCCCCCATGGGCCCAGCACCAGCACCAATTCCCAAAGGTCTAGCACCACTGGGTCCTTCTCCATCCCCAACCCCTCGAAGCCCAACACTAAAACCAATGAGTCCGTCTCCAACCCCATCTCCCAAGAGTCCAACACCGGCACCAATGAGTCTCTCCCCAACCCCAAACCCTGCAAGTCCTTCACCACAACCTCTAGCCCCACCTCCTTCAAACTCTAAAGTGCCAATGTCACCTCTGCCTCCACCACCGACAACAAATGCACCTCTGAAGTCACCATCCGTTACTATTAACAATTACTTTGACATCACCAACATCATGAACAACTATTTTAACATCACTACCATATGGAATGCGATCCCCAAAATCCCAGCGCTGGCTCCTTCCCCGTCCGCAGAGGTAGAGGAGTCAACACCTTCATCGTTATCGGATCGGCACTTTGAAGCTCCACCCACTGCCAACGCCAGCGCGAGTCGCGTGTCTTTGCATTCACTAGTGATGGTGATCATAATTGTCACTTTGGCAGCTCTGGTGCTCTTCGCCTTCATCTTGAGCTTCTTGTTTTGGCAGCTCGACTAATTAGATTATTTACATTTGTCTCTTTTTTAGAGTATTGGACAGTTCTTTTTTTTTTCTTTGTATTTTTTTTGCACCAAACAGTGGGAAACATAAGCTTTAGCTTGGTCTTTTATTTTATTCAAATTTTTTCTATTTTTTTGAGAGTATATGAGCAGTGAATTTGGATGAAGAAGATGAGATTTTGATGGATTTGTATTCTGTGTCACGTGTCATACTTTTCTCCCGCACGTGTCAAGCCTCCACATGTAGAACCCGAACAGAGCATAACGTTCGTTTCGATAACCTCGACTTTGAACCACTCGCGGATCCAATGCCCGTGCCCGAACATGCAACTATGATTTTTTTAGCTACTTTAAATAATGCAGATTAACTTTAACAGAATGCATCTTGTGTTTGAATGTCGTAACATTAAATTTGAGTGAGAAGAACTCTCTCCATGTATATATAAAGAGGGAAGGTAACCGAGGAGTTGCTTGACTAACTCAAGTTAAAAGATGGCAACACTTGATAAAGAATGGTGAATTTTTTCCTCTTTTTTTGAGAGAAGTTAAAGAAAAAATGATAAATTTGTTTCACTCTATTTCAAAATCATGTCAAATATACACAATCAATAAGCAATGATTTTTAAGTAATAATGTGGATAAACATTTTCATCCAATTACCTAATGTGTAGATCGTAGAGATTACTAGAAAAAACAATTTAGTTAGAAAATATAGTTTATAAAGAAAGCAGTAAAGCATAAAACTTGTTTTTTTTCCCCTATATTCTATAATTATTACTACTATTAATAATGTTTTCTAGTTTATTATTATTTTATTATTATTATTATTATTTTGTTAATAATGGGTAAGCTTTCTGTATATACACAAAACATGCAGGTCCAAGGCCCAAATGGGTCAGAGCAAATTGACCTGTTCGGGTTAGTACTAACTTTCAACTATTCAAAGCCACTCGTATGAATTTTGTACGTCTCTTCTTAATGCTTTCATTTTATCTTGGGTCATGTTTGGCTGATGGAGAACAAAAGGAAAGGTGTGTGAGCCCCACTCGATCATTTCAGGTGTTTTTCAAGCTTTTAGTTTGGAATTCTGGCACAACCCTGTAGCTGTAAAAAACTGAGTTGAAAACGCGAGGCCCACACATTTTTTCTTCTCAGCACAACAAACTAACGTGGCGGCAGATGACACGAGTTTTCGACTACCCACTACAAGAAGTACAATTACTTGTCTTGTGAGCATATCTTTTGACAATTGCCATAATCACATACTTGAATGGAAGATGTGCAAAGATCTGTCAAGTGTTGGATCCTAACTTTGGCAAGGAAACATGAAGTGTTATACCTTTCGATAGCTTTAAGGAATTATATCCTAAGGATCCTTATTTTGATCTCATTTGAGAGTTCTATCATATAAACTTCAATAATGCATGGATTCGGTATGTATCACTACTGTGTGATGAAGTGTTCCTTAGGAAAAGTGCCTCTGTTTTCCTTTTCTTTTTTGGTCAAGAGACTCAAATATCTCTTTTATCATGACAAATTAGGAACATGTTCCATTTGGCTCTTTAGCTTTATGTAGCTTTTTTTGTGTTTTAGAAATGAATGTTATTCTCTATAGAAAATATGTATAATCTTTTCCCTTCTTCTAAACTTTTTCAAAGGGTATTTTGGAGGGATGCTACATTTGTTAGTACTCAACTTTGGGGCTATTTGTTTCGCGTAAAGGCCGTACTTCGTAAATGACTTACAATCCAGTCACAACTATGACGTTTGTTTGGACCGTAATTCGTAAAAGACTTACGCAACCCAACTGTCACTCACTTGCAACTCAATTACCACTCACTTACAACTCAGTTACAGTTAATTTTGTGGTCATGCAAATTTGTATTATTTTTTTATATTAATACTAAATTTTTTTTAATTTAACATTTTTAATATTTATTTATAATATTAAAACTTTTTAAATCACCAAATAGTTTATTTTGTGATCAACTTTTTCACTTACGACTTACACATTACTTACACATTACGACAACCAAACACCGTAAAATACAATATACTTTTTCACTTACAACTTTATATTACCAACCAAACACCGTAAAACTTACATTCATATATCCATGTAATTCATTTACAACTATAAAAAACTATATCAATTACGACTTACGAATTACGACCAATTACGACAACCAAACAGGCCCTACAGGCATTTCTATATTTTCCAATGAATCAAATATCCTCCCAATGTCAATGTAATACATCAATCACAAGGCATTGGATCAAAAATGGCATTTTTAAACTGAAAATTCACAATCAAATTAACAAGAAGAAGATCAACAACAGTAACAACAACTTACACGACCAAGCTCACGACCTGCCCCCATCCTCCAGCTTCTTGACATATGCCTTGAGCACCATCACCACATTCCTGGCGGGCGCGCGCACGGTGCTGACCAGCGACACGGCCGGCCCCAGCACGGCCCCGAGCAGCTTCGCGTAAATCTCATCCCCTTCATGCAGGGCTTGAAGGGCTCCCAGGCGATGGCTTTTCCGACGGGGGTGTTCTTGGCGACGAGGAGGCGGGCGGAGTCGGGAAGGGAGCGGCGGAGGTCTTGCAACTGCTTGACAGTGAGGCCCTTGCAGCAGATTCCAGCGATGAGGTGGCAGTTCTCGAGGTTCTGCTTCACGGCCTCGACGGTCTCTTCCTTCTTGGTGCGGCTGATGGCGGAGCAGACGGTGAGAGGCCTCCGCCGGGGCTCTTTAGGGTTAGGGTTTGGGGCTTGTAGAACTTGGATCCTCTCGTTCCGTTTCAGTTCGGTTAACTTTACACCTCAGATTATTAATGAAGTTCTCCTCCTCCTCCCTTTTTCCAAGGAGACTGTTTTCTTCATAATTGTTATAGTTGGAGCAACATGCAGCTTCATGCTTATTAACCCAAACGACCTCCCAAATAACAAAAATCAGGAAACATAACATGCAATTGATTTGATGTAGTTGGAGTTGAGAGAAATGACCTCCTTCGTGCACTGTGGTCTCTGTTTGTGTACCAGGAAACATCAGCATGAAAGAAAACTAGCCGTCGTGACAGTGTACACACGTAGCAAGCTCCTTTGATGGGCATTATAAAATGCTAAAAGCTGTGATTCCAATCATCTGTTCCACAACATATAATAGTGATATCAGTGAAAGCTACCAGTGAACTGTGTCTGCTTTCATTTTTTGTTTAACAACTACCAGAGATTCTTGCAGCAAACGAGATGAAGCTCCCACTTGAGAAAGTGATGAGCAAGCATGATAGTTTCTCTAAAGGGGTGAGTACATACATGCATCTTAGACTTTGAACTCAGTGAGCTGTAGAGTTGCCCAAATGGATAAAATGAGACAGGTTACGACTTTTGGCTGGCACTGTCCCTGCCAGTGTTGTATACGACTGAATCATCACGAAAGTTCGCAGTTTGCTTTCGTAGTGCCATGGTTCATCGGCTAAATGTGCTTGGAAAATATAGACTCCACGACGCCCTGAGCAATGGGGTGATAGGTTTCACGAGCCTCCACGAAGATTCTTTTTGCTATCATCTTCTCTTCTTCCTCGGCACCCTGCACCAGAGCAGTATACAGGGGACGCAGGTACAACATCCTTCCTACTTGCTTCAGAGTTTTCTCGACCTCGCCAAAGTACTGCTTGCACCCAGATGTGATGGCCAGGTGAAGAAACGCAACCTTGACCTCGTAGTCCCTGCTTTCCGCTAGCCGTAGCGTTCATCAAGAGCAATAAGCTGCATGCAGAAGAAAATGGGGTTGGGAAAAGAAGCGGCAAACAGGTAATCTCAAATTCACCAACTTCAACATAACTGGAGAGCATAGCTGGAGAGTAATGCAAATATGTTGGAAAAGCACTTTACATTCTATGAAACAGGAGGCAAAATACGAGATGCTATAAGCCGCTAATCAAAAGAATGCTGCAGTGCTGTCAAGGTGACACCAAAAGCATTCCTAAGCAAACGAATAGAAGCACACAAGATGAAGCTGGTAAAATGAAACACGCTAGGCTCAGGTCTGGCTGTCATATCCATGATCCCCATGAACGACAAAAAACTATTGTGCATATGTCTAAAAACTAACGGAAATCCAAAAATTTGTAAATTTATGTAATTATGTTATGAGAGGTCCTTCGAACATAATTTTTAAATTTGTGGGGATCCTCAGAAGTTACAATATAATTTGTAAGAAAGGAAGTTCTCCATGTTACAACAGGTTACAAAAGTGAATATGGAATACCTTTGGTAAGATATTTTACACATTTTACTCGGAGTGCCTTTTTGAAGTTTGCCCGTTAAAGAGGCCCAACTCACCAGCAATTACAGTTCAAGTTACCAGAATACATATATGAATTGAACATTGTTCAACGTCACAAAAAAAAGGTGCCAAGCAAAGATATTGGTTCCTAGAAAAAGAAAGGTTGGATCAAAACAAATTAGAAAAATGACATTTTATCAACAAAAAAAAAAAAGCTTCATACATCACAAACAGACAAATCGAGAGTTTATTAGGTGATAAATTTGTGGTAACATTGTGAAAAGAAAGATATAATGCTAGAGATAACATATCAATAGAGCAATGGACCACGTAAGTCAATTCATTGACTTGCATAGAAACTGAGAGAACAAGTGGTGAAGTGAATAGGAATTTGGGCCATAAACTATTAACAACCTAACAGCGAGCTTGACCCTTCACCAACCACTATTATGGAACTAAAAGCTAACAAATTTATTCTATGTAGTGATTTCATTAACCAAATAAATAGAGCTTTCAAAATATTAAGAGTTGCAGAGAAGAGATTCAGAGAAATTCAAGGTTATATTTGGCATGTCTTAAAGGGCAATTGCTGACTTATTACGATTTTGCCATTTCCATTGCAATTTCATGGTGTCCCTCTTGTCATAAATCAAAATCTTACATTTTCCATTCCCCGATTTTAACTATCCTGGAAAAGGACATACTGATAATATAAAGACAGCCTGAGAGTGAGAGGTACTCGGTTCAGGAAAGCATGTAAAGTGTATCAGGGGAGACTTGATCCAGCTTTCGAATCATGGACAAGGGGCACAATTGGCTGCAATTGTTTTTCATTTTCATTTTCTTTTTTTCTGAAATGAATAAAGAATTGTGAGTTAATAATAGCAGCGTAGTAAGTTATCATAAAATGCATATCTTACAACACCCAACTGCACACAAATACCATACTTGAGAGCAAAGACCAACTAAATGATGCATGTGCTCTACATCATAACTCTATATCATCATGATAAGGAAGGTGGCCCGTGGTCGTACTGATATGAAGATAAGTCAATGTGATGCAGAAGCTTGTGGCATGAAGATAGTTTTCACCACTGTATAACCAAAGGCAGGCAAAGTGTGAGCTTGATTGGTTCATTGCTAATGATAACTAGATAGATTACTCAATACCCATATAGTATCCACTGAACAGATATATTATAATGGCCACATGCTCACAACAACTAGAGAAGCATTGAAAGATGTTTCCATTTAAAAAGAGCATTTCCACGAGCACTGCAGGACTCAAATGAATACTATCTTATTTATTTGTTTAAACATTTAGTCAAATAACATGCTAGAAAAAGAAATTTGACTTATTAAGGGAAAGGTTGAAAAGATAAATTAAGCCCCCAAGGATAAGTACAATATAGCTGCAAAGCAAATAGGAAAATGCATGGGGACAAAAGTGACAGTCTCTAACGATAAATTTTACTTTTTTCCTTGTCTTTACATTATTGTCATGAATAGTGTTTTGGCAAATAGTAACAAGGAGGGGGTACTGTGTGTGAACTGCCTCTATATTAGTAGTTATTTAATGAAGACCAAATCAATGCTAGAATCAAAATTTGGGGTAAAATCATGAAGGATAATACTCCATTGGTCCTCAGATGAAATAAAATATAGAATACAAGGCTCTTGGTGGACTGCAGCTCTAAATGTAACAAGTGAAAATAAGAAAGTGGTTCAAATTGATAGCCAAACCATTTTCCAAAAGAATGCAGGGCTGGAGGTAAAACATCTCAGACACTAAATGAATGTGCAGATGAAGTCCACATATGTTTCCAGAGTGTTATGATCACAACATGCCAAGAGACCCTACAGGATTATAGTACAAGGGATAAAAGAATCAAAACATATTTAGATCTACTAAGAATGTCCATGAACTTTTTTTTTCCATATAGGTATAAATTCCATAATTTGTACTCACGATGGATTATGTGAAAGAGGATTGACTTGAAATGACATGGGCAATGCGGAGCATCATGAGACCTCTATACATGCAAAAATTATGTGAATGCATATTGAAAATTGAAAATTGAAAATTTTGTCTACAAGAGCTGAAAGCTAATCACAATACAGAACAATGATATACACAGAAACATAATATTTTGGTTCAGTTAGGGCTTACTAATAACAAGGATGGTTATCATAAACACCCGCCATATTATAAGTAGGTGATATCGCTTGCAAGAGAAACCTACAGGAAAAGCCCTCCCATTGCAGGTTTTCACCAATTATTCTACTTTGGTGTTCATTGACCTTCAATGACTCTAGTATTCACAGACTTGATATATATGACGTGCACTCGTGCTTCTCTTCATTGTGAAGATTTAGCAACTTTACGGGTTCTGGCATTATAAAATGAACTCCTACAAGAAGTATTTTAGAAATTGTGGATTTGACTGTTGATTTCTGGTAGACAGCATGGATTTTATAATTATTTCTTGCACGTTGTTTAACAAGCACTCTATATCATGACGATATATATATATATATATATATATATATATATATATAATATATATATATATATATATATATATATGTATGTGTATGTATATATATGTATATATATATATATATATGTATGCGCTAACCACCAACCACAATACCTGATAAGACCACTCAATAAATCATTCTTTGAAGCAAAGAGCTAGAAGTTCTCAGTCAACCAGATAAACTGGGAAATCACATCCTTAGATACTCAGATAGTGGTATATATAGTGAGACAACATGTATGGTGTTAAATGCAAGTCTCGGTCTACCAAGGTGAGGGTATATGCTATGAGGCAAATTCCAGTGTAGTAAGTGCAAGACACAAACTAAGAAGCTAAAAGACTGAAAAATAAAAATCTGTGAGTGGGTCAGTTACAAGACCTGGACATGATGTTGTGCCAAAATAAGCATCAACAAAAATTCAGCTGATTGAGCCTACACCTCGAAAGAGAAAGCTAATGCTATAATTGATGAATCACACTACACTGCAGTACCGCACAATTTTTTTATATAGAGAAACTGCTGAAGGTAAGTGAGAAGAAAACATAATCTAAAGATATTAAATAGCAGCAACACAATGGACTAAAGTTCAAGTTGATAGTAACTACTATATGACGCAACAATATATAGAGAAACAATTTGTACCTGGGAAGGATCAACAGATTTGGGAAGGTTCTCCAGGTAAAGCTGCCATTCCTGCCCGTGCCAATCTGCCACCTCATCTTCTCTAGGCATATTTCCAAGCTTAAACTCATTCGCCAAGGAAATAATCTTTGTATAAAGAGTTGACTCTGGCTCAATAGCATCCTGGGGGATCCCTGTACCCTCAACCCACAGCTTAAGATTGATCTGATTCTCTATCCCAGGAACGTTTGCCACCAAGAAATCGAGGAATGTATCGGTGTCTATCGATTGGAACTTGAATGTTGCAATGTACTTTTTCAGAAACTCGTCAAATGCTGGTCGACCAATCTAAGATGCAAGTACATTAACACAAGAAAGATTATAAAAGGCTAATGAAAGATTATTAAAGGCAGAAGAGGGAAAATTTTTCATAATAATTTTCTACCTGGCGTTCAATCCGCCATAGAAATTGAAACCCTTTCTCATATGGCACTTGAGAATAAACATCATCAGGGTCCACTCCCTGCTGGTTTGTCTTAAGCTTTGTGAACTCCATATTATCTTTAAACCTTCCCATCTCATCTTTCAAACCCCTCCATCCAATTCCAATATTTAGAGCCGCTACCTCCTTTCCATGCACCATCTCAACAATTCTCCTCTCCGCATACGTTGTGAAACCCTAGAATATCAAAATCTCATATAAGAACCCATGATATCATAATATATTCATCTGATGAATAGAGATATGGACATCGGACAAGATCAAAGGACTTTTCAAGTTTTTTTTTTTTTTGGGTGCAATCTCCCACTGCACACCTTAACTTACTAGTCATGGTTATAAAACAAGTGTGAACAAAATTGTTTACATACAGGATGCATTGGATTTAAAGAAGTCTGTAGCTCCATCGTAAAATAAAAACAAGAAACTTAAAATAAAGATATATACCTCATTGAGCCAGAAATGCTCATTAGTCTTGTAGTAATAAGATTCCCTGTCCAACTATGAGCGAGTTCATGCGCCACCACCTGCATAGTCATAAAAAAGCTAACTTACTACTAAAAACACGCAAAAGTGCAGAAGAGGTAACAAAACATACTAACTTAGTAACAAGCCGTGTCAATCCATATTCATTCAGTCAATGTCATAAACTAATAACAATCTTATAAGGATAACTCCGAATACTAGACTCTATAAAACTTGAAACATTTGTGGAAAAGATGGAGAATCCAGATAAATGTCGACATCTCTAATTCATACAGAAACAAACATGACAAGAATTGACAAAGACGATAATAACACCACATTGCTGCTTGCTTATCCAAATTCATACAATTCCAAAAAGAAGAACAATTCTACCATCCGTCAACACAAAAAAATATACCTGAGCTCCGGTGGCGTCCCTTTGATGACGGTCGGCGTCAAGAACACCATCCTCGGGTTCTCCATTCCCCCGTACGGGAAGCTGGGCGGCAGCACGAGCAAATCAAACCTCTCCCACTCGTACCTCCCGAACAACCCCTCCCCGACCCTAATCAACTCCTCTGTCCCGGCAAACTCCTCGCCGCCGCGTCCAGCACCTCCGCCCCGCCCTCGGCATAAACCCTCGTCCTGGGCCCCACCTCCCTCTCCCCGATATCCCCGGCCGCAAACGCGAACAAATAGGGAGGAATGGGCTGATCCATGGTGAACTCCTCGACGACCCGGCCCGGGGCGCACCAGAGGGTGTCGGAGCAGGCCCCACGGTGCTCCCCGGGGAGGGGGTCGCGGCGGCGGATCCTGGCGCGGACATGACAGCGGAGAGCGGGGCGGGGAGGTTGAGGAGGGCGGAGTAGCGGATGCGGGCGGCGGGGGTGTCCTGGCAGGGAAGACGGCGCGGGCGTGCACGGCCTGGCACTGCGTGTAGACGAAAGGATGCAGCTTTGAGCGGGTCTGCGACGGCGAGAGCCATTGGAGGGCGGAGGAGGAGGGGGAGACGGTGAAGGTAAGGAGGAAGGAGGAGGAGTTGGGGGGGAGGGTTAGGGTTAGGGTTTGGGAGAGGGAGGGGAGGGGGTGGGAGGGGGAGAGAGTGAAGGGGAGGGGGGAGAGGGAGGAGGGTCGGAGGCGGAGAGAACGGTGAGGGAGGGGGAGACGTCGAGGAGGAGGTGGCCGCCGGCGAAGTGGGGGGATGAGAGGGTGTAGATGGCGGAGGCGTGGAGGGTGGAGGAGGGGAAGGAGAAGTAGAGGGATAGGGACACGTGCGAGGTCAGCGGGTGGCCGGAGTCGGTGCACGAGTGGGGTCGATCGGAGCCATGATTTGATAATTCTTCTTCTTCCCCAAGAAGAAGAAACAAGGAGTGAGTGAGTGAGGGAGTGGTTTATGGGAGGAGAAAGCAAGAAACCGGCCGGCGAACCCGCGCAAGTGCCACCTGGAAGAACAGTGGGGCCCGCAGACCGAGGACTGACGCAGGAAGCAGGTGCGGTAGTGATGGCTATCGGGGCCGGGTCGACGCCCGCTTCGCACTGTACGACTCGCCTGAGCCGCATACGATAAATACGAGTTTAAATAGGGCGGTTTAGGCGAAAGAGACGCGTCGGATGCGTACAATGATAAATCACAGGATAAATAGAGTCGGGAAAATTTCTCCGAACCCCTCTATATATATATATATATATATATATTATATAGAGAAAAATGTATATCAGCCCGCAGGCTGAGAGTATTCTCTCAGCCTGCGGTGACGTGGCTCGATTTGTCACCTCACTGACTTGCGGTCTGCTTTTAGGTAGAAGTTAAATTACCAAATACCCCTTATGATAACTTTTCCTTATTGTTTATTATTATTTTTCCCCCCTTTTATTTTGCCGCTCTTTATAGAATATAAATTACTTTTCCGCCTTATTTCTTTACCTCTTTTTTGAAAGATGTAGTTTCTCCTTTTCAGCCTGGGATAAATTTTTTTTTGAAAATATAAAATCTTTTCAGATCATTGTTTTCAGCCTGCGATAAAATTCTACTTTATAGTTTAATTTTTTTTGTATATAATGTAGTCAGAGTCTTGGTCGCATTGTACATTTAAACTGCGACCTTAGTCAAAGTCTTTCATCGCAGTGTACATGGTGAAATGCGACCAAGGTCGCAGTGTTGTTATTGATAAAGATGGCCGCAACTGCAATCTAGGGTTGCATTACATGGACTGCGACTTTGATCGCAGTACGTTAAGTAATTATTTTTTTTGAATATAATGTAGTCAGAGTCTTTGCTCGCATTGTACATTTAAACTGCGACCTTAGCCAAAGTCTTTTTGTCGCAGTGTACATGGTTAAATGCGACCAAGGTCGCAGTGTTGTTATTGATAAAGATGGCCAGCAACTGCAATCTAGGTTGCATTACGTGACTGCGACTTTGGTCTACCGCGTCATTCGTTGTTTCCCGAAGCGGTTTGTCTACGTGTCGGTTCTTCATTGGGTTTAGGCGTTAATGTCTTTTATTTTCAAACCGGCGCTGGCGGTTGGAGACCATTAATGCCGACGATTCTGATTAATGAACCATTAATTATGGTTATTATGGGCTGCCTATAAATAGGGCTCACACTCCTCCCTCCCTTTAACAGCCCATAATTAGACTGTTTTCTTTCGAGAGCAATTGCTCTGAGAATTTCTGTCTTCTTCAGAGTCTCTAACAGGGGCCTGCCTCCATGGATGAAGATGACCCTATTGACGAACTTGATCGATGTTCGTCCACAAGGGAAGAAGTCATAGACCTCATCGTCCACAAGGAAGAAGTCATGGTCCTCCTCGTCGTTCACAGGGAAGAAGTCATGATCCCTGACGAGGACTTAATCCTCACCGAGATCTGTTCTCACTTGACGCACCAGTCAAGCTTGCTGGTGACGGATGGTCAGAGTGGGTATGGCGGCGGGGGATGTGGTGGATATAGTGGTGGGTAGCATTCCCTGTGAGGTCTCAAAACCTCCTCTCTTACCCCAGAAGTGACATCGAGGAAACTCCATGCTCACTGGATAACCTTCTGGTGAAGAGATGTTCATAAACGAAAGTTTCTGCTGCCACCAGACCTCCAGAGAAGATTGCTCTTAGTAGTCAACAGGGCTCTTCTTGGCTCTTCTGATGTTTTGTCTTATTGGATACTTTGATGTTTAGTGTTCTTTGTAACACTCAATCTTATTGATTCTGCTGCCACCAGACCTCAAGAAGAAGATTTCTCTTAGTCAACAAGGGATTTTTTTGATGTTTTAGTCTTCTTTTGTACTGCTGTATTTGTAACTCAATCTTATTGTATAAGAGATCGTTTTGTATCATTTGCACATGCCTGGAGATAAATGCCTGGACATAAATAAAAAGCATATTTGTTTTTTTATTAAACTACGAACTTTTTTCGCAACCATGCATTGCAAACAAAACAACTATGATCATAGATGACACTGCGACCAAGGTCGCATAGATACATTGCAAACAGTAACTACTGTGACCAGGGTCGACACTGCGACCAAAGACCGCGACTAAGCAACTGTTGCGGTGACGTGTCACATCGTCGCAGTGTTGTTGTTGATTAAGACTAAAAACCAGCAATAGCGACCAAGATTGGAGATTATTTTTTTAAGACTGCGGCCATCAACTGCGACCAAAGTCGCAGTGTTGTTGTTGATTATTTATAAAGCCACCAACTGCGACCAAGGTCGCAGTGATGTTGTTGATTAAGAGTAAAGACCAGCAACTGCGACCAGGTCGCAGTGATGTTGTTGATTAAGAGTAAAGACCAGCAACTGCGACCAAGGTCGCTGTGTATTTTATTAAGACTAAACAGCAACAACTGCGATCAAGATCGCAGTTTATTTTATTAAGACTACGGTCAGAAACTGCGACCAAGGTAGCAGTGTTGTTGTTGTTAATTAACTAAAGTACAGAAACTGCGACCAAGGTCGCAGTGTATTTATTAAGTCTGCGTCCAGCAACTGCAACCAATGTCGCAACCTTTCATTTTAAAAATTATAAGGTGAAGTAATATAATTATTAACTGCGACCAATGAAAAGTTGTCTGTTGTCTGATGCGACTTGGACTCACTCCGTGAGACGCGACCTGTCATAAAGATTTTATGAGATCTTTTTAACGTCAAGTCTACGTTGATGAACCCGCACCATTCGCTGTTTCCCGAAGCTGTTATTATGGGCTGCCCATAAATAGGGCTCACCCTCTCCCTTTACAGCCCATAATTAGACTGTGTTCATTTGAGAGCAATTGCTCTGAGAATTTCAGCCTTCTTCAGAGTCTCTAACAGGGGCCTGCCTCCATGGATGAAGATGACCCTATGCACGAAGAAGACCCAGAGCTTGATTGTCCTTTTTCAAGTTCGCTGGGCCTTTGGGAGAATATTTTGGCCGGTGAACTTGATCGATATTCGTCCACAAGGGAAGAAGTCATGGTCCTCGACGTCCACAGTTTTTTAATACACGGGGACGTCAATAACACCACTGCTCTTATTCAACAAGGGCTCTTTTGATGTTTAGTCTTCTTGGTTGTTTTGATGTTTAGTCTTCTTTGTACTGCTATATTGTAACACTCAATCTTATTGTATAAGAGAGCGTTTTGTATCATTTTCACATGCCTGGAGATAAATGCGTGGACATAAATAAAAAGACCTCAATAACAACACTGCTCTTAGTCAACAATGGTTCTTTTTGATGTTTAGTTTTCTTTCTACTGCTATATTGTAACACTCAATCTTATTGTATAAGAGATCGTTTTTGTATCATTTTTCACATGCCTGGAGATAAATTCGTGAAAATAAAAAAAAAGCATATTTGTTTTTTAATAAACTACGACCTTTGGTCGCAGTCATGCATTGCAAACAAAACAACTTGGACCAGAGACCACACTGCGACCAAGGTCACATAAGACTACAGTGCAAACAGAAACAACTGCGACCAGGGTCGACATTGCGACCAAAAAACCGTGACCAAGGTTGCAGATTTTTTTTTTTAAGACTGCGGCCATCAACTGCGACCAAAGTCGCAGTGTTGTTGTTGATTATTTATAAATACCACCAACTGCGACCAAGGTCGCAGTTATGTTGTTGATTAAGAGTAAAGATCAGCAACTGCGACCAAGGTCGCAGTGTTGTTGTTGATTATTTATAAAGACCAACTGCGACCAAGGTCGCAGTGATGTTGTTGATTAAGATTAAAGACCACCAACTGCGACCAAGGTAGACGGTGGTGATGGTGAAGACATTGTTTGAATGTATTGGCTTCTTTCCGGTGAAGACGGTGGTAATGGTGAAGACATTTTTTGAACTTATTTTCAGAACAGTTAAGAGTAACTAGTTTGAGCAAAAATAACTTAGTATGTTTTTAATCCTTTGCTCATGACCCTTTATATACTTTTAATCCCGGAATTTCAAAAGGTTTAAGCTCTTTGACCACGTGAATATCTCTCAAATATATTTTCTATCTTTTCCCCAAAAATTGTATACTTCCTAGGTGACTGTTCAGTTATCCAAAACAGTTTAAAAGTTAATACACTATAACTTTAAATTACTTTGAACTCCAAACAGTAATTATTGCGACCAAAGTCGCATTGGGAACTGATAAATGATTAACTGCGACCATAAATTGCATCCGTAGTAGGATCGTGGGGGAACTACGGATGATTGAGTAAAAATATAGTTTTTAGGTATGAGATAATATACTAGTAACAAGCATTATATAAAGGTGAATATTTTTTTACTTTTGAATGCTAGAAGTCGCAGTCGTCATTTAAAGGGGTATTTTTGTCATTTTGATTCACGATTGTTTAGGCGGGATTTTTTGATTTTTTGTGCGCCCACACTCTGCGACCGATGTGTGGCCTATATTCAGCCACGTCCCGCAGGCTGAGAAACTCTCTCAGCCCGCAGGCTGAGGTACAGATACCCCATATATATATATATATATAATATATATATATATATATATATATATATATATATATGAGAGAAATGTAAATCAGCTGACACAGAAGGCAACTCCCTCCTATGTCGCACTCAAAAATCAATTTCCCGAGTGAATTTTCAAGATCCGACCGCACATTATCATCTTCATATTCTAAGATATATACATATAAAAAATCAAGTGATTTGAAGTTTGTTTACTCCATTTTCTTTGGTTCAAACATTAACGGTTTTTTAACAATAGAACAAAATGGAACGATTAGATCAATGAGTAAACATATTTCAAATCACTTGATTTTTTATATGTGTATATTTTAGAATATGAATATGATAATGTGCGGTCGGATCTTGAAAATTCACTCGAAAATATGATTTTTGAGTGCGACATATGAGGGAGTTGCCTCCTGTGTCAGCTGATTTACATTTCTCTATATATATATAGGGAGCTGATCCTCTAAGAACGGTTCTCACGGATTTCTGTGAGAACTTTCACGTGGGTCGTCGGATCTGATAGATCAAATCAAATAAAAACTAGATCTCTATCAGATCTGATGGCCCACGTGAAAGTTCTCACATGAATTCGTGAGAACCGTTCTTAGAGGATCAACTCACTATATATATATATATATATATATATATATATATATATATATATATATATATATATATATATATATATAATATATAAATATATATATATATATATAGACTTGTATCCTTTTAAAAGGACTCAAATTCAACCCTCCAACATTCGAATACAAGATCCACTCCGTTGAAGTTGATCTATACTATTTCAAGTATCTATAAACCAAAAATCAAGTGTTTTAAATACTTTTTGCCCATCCATCAAGCGACGCAAAATGGACGGCCGAAAGTAGTGAGTTGGTTAGATCTATGTCTTTAGACATACAAATTCTCGATCCGGCCATTTCATTATGATCTAAACATTTATAAACCCCTATAAACTAATTTTTTGTTAGATTTCAAATGTTCTACACCGTTAAACTAACCAACTCACTATTTAGGCCGTCCGTTTTTCCCTTACTTTGATGGATGGGCAAAAAGTATTTAAAACACTTGATTTTTGTTTTATAGATACTTGAAATAGTATAGATCAACTTCAACGGAGTGAATCTTGTATTCGAATGTTGGAGGGTTGAATTTGAGTGGGAAGGATCCGGGATCAAATCCTTTTGAAAGGACACAAGTCTATCTCTCTCTCTCTCTCTCTCTCTCTCTCTCTATATATATATATATATATATATATATATATATATATATATATATATAATTATATATATATATATATATATATATATAGGCTTACTGTACTCAGCCTGCAGGCTGAGAGAGTTTCTCAGCCTGCGCGACGTGGCTGAATATAGGCCACACATCGGTCGCAGAGTGTGGGCGCCAAAAAAATCAAAAAATCCCGCCTAAACAATCGTGAATCAAAATGACAAAAATACCCCTTTTAATGACGACTGCGACTTCTAGCATTGAAAAGTAAAAAAACATTCCATGGTCGCAGACTTAATACAGAATAAGAATACCAGACAAAAAATGCTATCGTATAGCAATGCGACCTCCTTCGGTACTGCGACCAAATTCGCAATCTTCTTTCTCATGCCTTGTGTAAAAGAAGTAATTAATATTATATCTACCGTGATACAACACCAGTCTAGAAAAAAAGAGATGCACTAATGTTAATCTCGAGAAGGAAAGATGTGCACCATACGTAATCTAAAGATATAGGCAAACAATTCTATAAAAAGTTAATTTGTACTTCGGATTCTCCAGCAATAAATCTTCAATTAAATATTTAATTTTTTTTTACCACTTCCTACCATACTCAACCCTTACCTGTAACAATTATTATTACTATTCATGTTCTTCCCCACAATATTGACATTTATATAATGCTTGTAACTAATATATTATCTCATACCTAAAAAACTATAATTTTGCTCTTCCTTTTCAATTTGATTTCAAAACTTTCAAAAAAAAATCATTCTTGAATCATGTCTTCCCCATCTTCTTCCTCTGAACACTTAGATTTCAACTTCAATCGTTCCCCACCGGTCCTTTGTCTTCAGGATATTCTAGTGAATCTGATACCAGTCTGAACTTCACTCCTTTTGACTATCTAACTGCATCAAATAATGTATTAACTGATCCTCCTATTCATGATGATAATGAAGTTTTCATGTGGGTTAGTGAAGAAGACATTATTCCTCTGCCACTTGACGGAGACATGCTTGATGAAAGCATGTCCCTCTGATGCTGTAGGCTCGCTTCCTAGCAACGGGTCAGACGAAGAGCTTGATAGAGACGATCCATTCGGGAGTTCATCGTGAAACAAAAAAACCTCAAAAACAGCAAGATGATGAGAAAATAAGTGATGAAGAGGAAGAGCAGAAGATGAAGACGATGAATCTACTTATGATGGTGATAATGACGAGGATTAGAATTTCCTGATCTTCTGATATTCAATTATATTTTGTCTTCTTTTAAAAGCTTTTAATTCTATTTTTTTTGTAAGGTCTATTTCTCACTATATAACTTATAAGCTCTTTTAATTACATATCCAAACTGCGACTGCTGCTCTTAAACACTGCGACCATAGTCGCAATCCTACTACGGATGCAATTTATGGTCGCAGTTAATCATTTCTCAGTTCCCCAATGCGACTTTGGTCGCAATAATGTACTGTTTTGGAGTTCAAAGTAATTTAAAGTTATAGTGTATTAACTTTTAAACTGTTTTGGATAACTGAACAATCACCTAGGAAGTATACATTTTTGAGAAAAGATAGAAAATATATTTGAGAGATATTCACGTGGTGTTCCGAGAGCTTAAACCTTTTGGAATTCCGGATTAAAAATATATAGGGTCATGAGCAAAGAATTAAAAACACACTAGTTTATTTTTACTCAAACTCGTTACTCTCACTGTTCGGAAAATACATTCAAAAAATGTCTTCACCATCACCACCGTCTTCACCGGAAAGAAGCCAATACATTCAAACAATGTATTCCACCATCACCACCGTCTTCACCGGAAAGAAGCCAATCATCAAATGATGATTTTATGTTTAGTTCTGAAACAATGTCTCGCTACGGTCAGAATCTGAGCTTGATACAGACGACCCTTTCTGGGAGTTCATTGATGAACCAAACACAAACATGAAGAGGAAGAAAGCGACGATGAGACTGTACCTGAAGAGGAGGAAGGGACAGAAGACGAAAGCATGACTCTTGACGACGAATCTGATTACGATGGTGATGATGACGATTAGAAGTTAAAAAATTGTATTTTGTTTTTCTTTTTAAATATATATAAATCTGTTTTCTAAAGTTAATCGTGTGAATTACATTTTTTACTACTATGTATTGGTTGAAATACTGCGACCATGGACGCAGACTTATAAATACACTGCGACCTTGGTCGCAGTTACTGGACTTTAGTCTTAATCAACAACAACACTGCTACCTTGGTCGCAGTTTCTGACCGTAGTCTTAATAAAATAAACTGCGACCTTGATCGCAGTTGTTGGTGTTTAGTCTTAATAAAATACATAGCGGCCTTGATCGCAGTTGCTGGTCTTTACTCTTAATCAACAACATCACTGCGACCTTGGTCGCAGTTGGTGGTCTTTATAAATAATCAACTACAACACTGCGACCTTGGTCGCAGTTGATGGCCGCAGTCTTAAAAAATAATCTGCAATATTGGTCGCAGTTGCTGGTCTTTAGTCTTAATCACAACAACACTGCGACGAGGTGACACGCCACCGCAGCAGTTGCTTAGTCGCAGTTTTTGGTCGCAATGTCGACCCTGGTCGCAGTGTTTCTATTTGCACTGATAGTCTTATGCGACCTTGGTCGCAGTGTCGTCTCTGGTCCAAGTTGTTTTGTTTGCAATGCATGACTGCGACCAAAGGTCGTAGTTTATTAAAAAACATATGTTTTTATTTATGTCCACGCATTTATCTCCAGGCATGTGAAAATGATACAAAACGATCTCTTATACAATAATTGAGTGTTACAATATAGCAGTATAAAAAAAACTAAACATCAAAAAGAGCCATTGTTGACTAAGAGCAGTGTGTGTTATTGAGGTCTTTTTATTTATGTCCAGGCATTTATCTCCAGGCATGTGAAAATGATACAAAACGCTCTCTTATACAATAAGATTGAGTGTTACAATATAGCAGTATAAAGAAGATTAAATAACATCAAAGAGCCCTTGTTGAATAAGAGCAGTGGTGTTATTGAGGTCCCCGTGTATTAAAAAACTGTGGACGTCGAGGACCATGACTTCTTCCCTTGTGGACGAACATCGATCAAGTTTACCGGCCAAAATATTCTCCCAGAGGCCCAGCGAACCTGAAAAAGGACAATCAAGCTCTGGGTCATCTTCGTGCATAGGGTCATCTTCATCCATGGAGGCAGCCCCTGTTAGAGACTCTGAAGAAGGCGAAAATCTCAGAGCAATTGCTCTCAAATGAAAACAGTCTAATTATGGGCTGTTAAAGGGAGAGTGTGAGCCCTATTTATAGCCAGCCCATAATAACCATAATTAATGGTTCATTAATCAGAACCGTCGGCCTTAATGGTCTCAATGAAGAGCCGACGCGTGGACAACAGCTTCGGGAACAACAAATGGTGCGGGTTCGTCAACGTAGACTTGACGTTAAAAAGATCTCATAAAATCTTTATGACAGGTCGCGTCTCACGGAGTGACTCCAAATCGCATCAGACAACAGACAACTTTTCATTTTTCATTTAGATTCAAAAAATGACTTAATCCAAAACAACACTTAATAAAACAACAACACGGCGACCTTGTCGCAGTTGCTGGCGCAGTCAGTCTTAAACCAAAACAGCAGTGTCGACCTTGGTCGCTATGCATGTTAATCTAAAGGAAAACACTTACTTAACGTACTGCGACCAAGTCGCAGTCCATGTAATGCAACCTTAGATTGCAGTTGCTGGCCATCTTTATCAATAACAACACGGCGACCTTGGTCGCATTTAACCATGTACGCTGCGACCAAAGTCTTTGACTAAGGTCGCAGTTTAAATGTACAATGCGACCAAAGACTCTGACTACATTATATATATAAAAAAAATAAACTATAAAGTAGAATTTTATCGCAGGCTGAAAACATTGATCTGAATAGATTTTATATTTTCAAAAAAAAAATTATCCCAGGCTGAAAGGAGAAACTAGATCTTTCAAAAAGAGGTAAAGAAATAAGGCGAAAAGTAATTTATATGCTATAAAGAGCGGCAAAATAAAAGGGGGAAAAAATAATAAACAATAAGAAAAAATTATCATAAGGGGTATTTGGTAATTTAACTTCTCCCTAAAAGCGGCCGCAAGTCAGTGAGGTGACAAATTGAGTCACGTCACCGCACGCTGAGAGAGTACTCTCAGCCCGCGGGCTGATATACATTTTTCTCATATATATATATATACATATATATTAAGCCCATATTAAAATATAAGCCTTAGAGGAAAGAATTTAGAAGAGACCCTTAAATTATTATTATTTTTTGAATCCTCAAAGGCGGGACGGTTGAACCACTCTCGGTGAATTCAGGAAACGAATCAGGTCGCGGAGCTTCGACCCGTATCGTTGGATTTCATTGGCCAACAGGATGAACGACCTGATTCGTCTCGTTAACCATCCTAAGTGCACTAAGTGCAGATTCGATGTCAGCGAGCCCCGAGTGTGAGAGTTGAAAATTTTTTTGCTCATCGCTAGCATGGTGAGCAATTGGCGATGAGCCGAAAAAATCTCGTGAAAGTTGGGAGGCCCTTTGACAACATGGTCCCTAGTTTCCATACAAAATTTCATTTAAACAACAAAATTGCAACCATTTCAAAACTATTTATAAGAATTTAATTAAGTCGAGAGGTATATTTTATTTTCATTTTTATATTTATTTTTTTAAAAAACTCGTTGTTAATTATCACTATGTGCACACACTCCATTTGCATTCTATTTGCAGAGACTCAAATTTGTACTATTGTGAAGCAAACACAATAATCTGATCAGTAATCACCATGGGAAATGAGAAGTACATTTTCATGGAAAATAAGTCTATTTCTCTTTTTGCATAATTTTATGGGTTTTTGAGAGGCTCAAACAATACTCCTACTAAAATGAATAAAATAATATTTAATAATTATTTAAAATTAAGTCAAGTGATGTTATTGAAATCACGAGGGAGGGCAGGGCCTTAGATGGATATGAATATCCAATCAAAAAAATTTAAATTAATCGGGAAAAAAAGGAAATAAAGAAATAAAAAGGAAAAAAAAGGTAGAAAATGAAAATCACTTCCCTCCCTCTGTCTTTCTCTCTCCTCTCCTTTTAGCTGGAAAAGCGCCAAAGATCGATCCCTCTTTTCTCTCGACGACAGCAGCAGCAGCGAGAGAGCTTAGGGCTGCCAAATTTCCTCACTTCCGTTCAAAATATCGAATCAACAACAGAGAGAAAGGGAGGGGAGAGATGAAGAGAGAGAGAGAGAGAGAGAGAGAGAGAGAGAGATATATATAGAAAGATGGACGATTACGCGAGAGAGATGATGGACTTGAAGACTCTCGTCACTCGCACTCTCGAGAAGAAAGGCGTCCTCGCTAAAATTAGGGTAATCCCTTGACTTCCCCTCCGTCTTTCTGAGATTAGGGTTTTGTTAGCGGAATTGGGGCGTGGAGCGTGAATGTCGCGCGGAACGGGCCGGTGCAGGGTTTATAGCGGATTTGTTTCTGGTTTTGATTGATTTAGGGGGTGAAAATCGGCGAAACCCTAGGTAGGGGGTTCTGTTGCGGCAGCTCTGAAGGTGCCATATTTATGGTGTGAAGAATTAAGGGTTTATTTAGCGATCTCGATACTGAAATTAGAGGGTGTACTATAATTAGTGTAATATCTGCGTCAATTTGTTCCTGTCCGATCTAGTCCTCCGAGGACTTAAAATTGTTAAATAAAAATTTGGTGACTAATCAGCCGAAGACTGAAGAAGCCTTTGCACGAGTTTTTTTCCTGTATGTTATGTAGTTTTCATGGAATTATAGTTGGGAACACTTTTAGCCCTTTGTACTGGACCGATGGACAGTCCGCGGCATTTAGCACTTTGCTCACAAGGATGCGTAGGGTTAGAGAGGGACAAAGGTCTAGTGAAGCTGTATTTTGAGAAAAATGGGGGAGAAAGGAAAAACTGTAGAAAGATTTTCACTATTGAGTCACATGATGGGACCTGTCCTATACATCAGTTATTAGCAGTGTGAATGCTCAAACATGGATTGTTTATCTGTCTGTGCAGTTTGGGACTTATGATCAGCTTAATTAAACATCGAGCTTGATTTCATCTGTTTCTGTGTGCACACAACAAGTGAGTCTGTCTAAACTTGAGCTTGGCAGTAGTTTGGTATTAAGTTTCAACATTTGAAGTATAACCAGTTCGCTACATATCCAGCGCTCTTGTGCTTAAAATGGCTCAGCTAGTTCAATTACCAAGCAAGAAATTGAACCTTCCTTTGTTTTGATTACCATGTCAACCTGGTTACCTCATAGAAACGGCTAACCAAATATAATGCATCTCTTGAAGTCCCTAGTATAAAAGATTAAATGATTGCATTTTGTAACAGTTATCTCATACTGAAGTTTGTTTCAGGCTGAGTGAGAGCAAGTGTATTTGAGGCAATTGAAGAAGAGGATCGGGTTATTGATAATGATGATGGAGTACCTCTAGCATTACTTGGTAGCTGCAATGAACGTGCTAAGCAACTACATGCCTCACCTTCAGGTTTTCTGCCATGTTGCAAATAGGCCCAATCAACTTGCATTATTTTCTACTGGCCAATTCTTATTATCTATACTTAAAGATCTGCTGTGCTATTAAGACTCTGGAATCTGATTGCGAATGGTTGATTTTTCTGTGTGTGTTGGTGTGTGTGTTGTCGTTCTTCTATCACATACTTGCACAAAAGTGATATTAGAGTTCTAAATTCTAAACACTGTTGGAAGTTCAAAGTACTGCCTCCTTCGTTCCGACTTTGTAACAGTCTTTTGTATTGTATCTACTATAGATGGAATCATGCAGTAATTAGTGAATGTAGAGGAACCTGCCTGGAAATGAGACATGAATGGCCAATGGTATGTAGATGTCTCTTGTATTGTCCGTACTTTTAGTTCATTCATGCTGCCCACAGACAGTCTCTTGTATGGTCCGTACTTTTAGTTCATTCATGCTGCCCAACAACACCTTTTCATTTCTACCCCCTTAAGCTATGGCAGAGTCTGGACGGATATGAGCTGACAGAGATTTTAGCTTCAAAGGCCTTTCTTGTATTAGTTGATGACTTGTTATTGGTTACCCATCCTTGTATTTCATTTCTTAAACAGTTACTAGTTTCTATTTGATTTAATGGGATCTTTCATGCTTCAACTTTTGATCATGAGATTAAAAAGATCTTTGAGATCATCAGGACAGGTTTGAACCACCCTTTAGATTCCAATACACGTATAAGAACTGAATGATTTGCTGCATGGATTGTATTTCTGCATGTATAAGGAAGGTTGTTCAACCATTAAGTTTTTAGCACATTAAATGGGGAGTAGTGAGATTATTATTGGCCTCAACTAATTGTATTGTGCAATGTGTACGCTTGTAAGATCTATTGAATTTTTTTTTTGCGCCTTTGAGTAGGTTGTATGGCAAGCAAAGGAAAGGTAGGCAGTGAATCTTTATATGGTACATAATGTTAGCATTTTAGAAATATGGAATGCAACTAGTCTAGTCGCCTAAGCGGCATGCTGAAGCAGTTTTAGAGCTTTTCTACTCTTCCCAGGCTTGCTTGAGTGTTTCTTATTCCCACTGTTCTCGATTTGCACGTCTTCCTCTCAAAGGAATGTTTGTAACGAACGGCTGATTGTCGACAAAGGCCGAGGGAAGGAAAATGGAAAAGTATCATTCGATCATAAACATTTTGGAAAGAAGTCACCTGAATGGTTGCTTTCCAACCATTTGTGGAAATCAAGATATGAAAATAGATTCTCCTTTCGAAGGAGTGATTCAACTCAATAGTTTGTCGATTGAATCCCAGTGAAGAATAATGGTGTTCCTAAGTAGATATATGGAGCTTAGAGAGTTTAAGGCTTAGAGAGAAAACGAGAAGGTGGAACTCAATACAAACAATGTGATGTTGAAGCGGAAGTGCGGAACCGTCTCTAACACTTTGAAAAGGTTTAATAATCATCTTCTCAAAAGAAGACACAATTAGGATCATATCTCTTTTTTCTATTCTCTTTCATAACCTGTCTCTCCCTTTTGAATCTTGTATGAGAGTTCATTGTCTTTCTTCAATTCTCGATGGTCAAAACCTATTGTATAAATCATCTACATAATTTGATAATTTTCACTTAATATTTTGGATCATCATCTCTTTGGCCTTATGGATTGCTGGTGATATGATACAACCAATTGAAAAGCCAAGGGAGCTTAAACTAGTGTCTTTTTACGGGATTTAGGGGTGGATCTAGTTAATTGGATCAATCAATGCCATTATGGGTGCATTGGCCGCGGATATGGATATTATCATTATTTATTACAATTTGTTTGCTTTTAGCAATATGATTTAGATACAAATGTTGTTTCAAATATAGAACTCAATATCTATATTTGTTAAATTGAATCTCGATCCATATTGAATATAGATAAAAGTTGAATACTAGTTGGATATTAATGAATCAAACTAAAACTCAGAGAGAAAAATGAGTTGAGGCCCTTAATTTTAGCGTTTTCTTATGTAAATGTTCAAATATGAGCCACATTACCTTGGCTTGTTTTAATCGAGATACTGCTCATTCAGTACTGGATGTACTCTAGATATATAGGTATTTATATATTTAGATGTCTCAGTTTGTTTACCATTAACATATTCATACTTGTATTCTAAATGGATGAATATAAAACATCTATTTTTGTCAGAAACGACTTAAATAAATCATGTATGAATCGGATTATTTATATGATTACATCTGTTTGCGCCCCCGTCACCGGAATTCCATCGAAGGAGCCGATGAGACGACGATCTAGGAAGGTGGAGGTTGATAAATCATATAAATGGATTTGTATGACAGATCCTAATTGCTGAGATGAACTTTTTGTGTAAGATTTTTGGATGGGAGCGGAAGGGGATATGAGGAAAGAGTCAGGGAAAAGGGGCATATGATCCAAAGTTCCTAACTATGCCTTTTCAAGAAGTTGATGGTTGAATCTTGCTGCGGGCCAATGAAGTTACTATAAGATGTTCTTGATGGACTCTGCTTTCTCAGTGCGTTTGGAGAGAGCAGAAATCTTTGATTTCATAACTTGAATACATTTTTATTATAACACCTTAGTAATATTGGCGTTTAACTAGAAATGGATTTAGATAATCTCACAAAGTTTATATCCTTTTAACACTAATGGCATTTGAAAGTAGTTCTCTGATTAAAGTAATTTCTAGACAGTACAGTAAAAAATCAAGGGTGTATCTCTCTCTCTCTCTCTCTCTCTCTCTCTCTCTCTCTCTCTTAGTTATGGTCAAAGCTATGCATGTATAGATTTTGGGAGTAGAAGGTCCAAAACAGGTGGGTGGTGAGGCACCATATAAGCTGCATTTCCTATGAATTGAATAGCTTTTTTAGCCTTTGACTAAATTTCACCATGACTCTTTAAGGATAAATGTAAACTTTGTGACTTATTCCACAAGTGGACCGTCTATTTTAAGATGTAGACTATAAAATTGAGGGTAAATCTCTTAGTTATGGTCAAATGTATTCTATGTTGAGGGAGTAGATCTGGAACATGTGCGTTGGGGGAGGAGGGGGTGTGGACAATATAACCTTCATTTCGTCTGAATTGATTAGTTTTTTAGCCCTTTGACTAAATATCATCTCTAAGGATAAATTCAATCTTTGTACCTTATTGCACGTGTGAACCCTCTATTTCGAGAGGCATGCACAAGAGAGATGGATGAGGATATTGAAATCTTACAACAAAATAAGTGTTCTGACATATACATGATAAAATAAGTTGGATTAGGGGAAGAAGAAATTATGATGCAGAACTAATATGGAAGAAAATAGAAATAAAGAGAAAATTGATAAACAGGATAAAAATTAATTCGGAAATCAACACCCAGGTGATCTCTCAGCTATTCTCGCACATCAACATGCAGAGAGATTCAAAATGATTAGCAAATCACCATGTTAAACAAAGAATATTTAAATTTTCAAATATCAAGGTCTAATTAAAATACTGCAAGACTTGGCTTTATATAGACTCCTACAAGAAAGTTCCACATCACAGCTGATGTGAGACTAAAAAATACACTAAATAAAATTAAAAATAACTTAAAACATCTTACTAAATAGTAACTGGAGCGATCCCCATCATTCTCCTCGGCTTAAAGCATTTATCTCCGATGAATACAGTGGTAACAAATAGCAGACACGATCGGGTAGAACTGAATCATATCTCGCATCAATCAAGTCATGGTTGAAGGTCGTGCAATCGACATCAGTGTATCATGCCATGTTTTAACCACGGTGGCGAAGGTGGAATTGCTTTTTGACAAACCAGCTGCAATTAATGGTAACTCGAGTGAGATGCATGCAGCATATCGAGGCAAATCATCTTTGTTGAAGATTGGACCGATTGTACTCTGCACCATAAGAAGCTGGATCTCTTGTGAACTAGTCTGTTGTAGAAAAATCTACAAAGGGTCATGTGTCAGGCAATCTCAGAGACAATGAAACTCTCATAGCTGGTGGAGATGGCAATAGCTGTATAGTAGACTATGTTGGGAGATCTATAGAAATCTCCACAAGAGGTTCTTCTATTTCTGTGGGCTGATGAGTTTTTTCTTGTAATGGTACTAACTCAGTAGCAACTTCTGACTCTGGTTCACCAAGAATATCAGGTTCGACAATGATTGAAGGTTTTGGATCCCCACCTCAACCTTTGCCGTGAAAGGTTCAGTGACTGGTTGGATCTCAGGCTCGGGCTCTTGCTCATATTGGGCTCACTACAATCGGGCTCAGATGAATAAATGGGTGGAGCATACGAAGGACGAAGAAGGCCTTATAAAATAAACCAATATCGACGTAATCTATGGTTATCTTTCCACCAGTAATAAGCTTCTTCATCCAACTTAAGTCTGACATAACAACATTTTTCTCAGTTGTCAGGGAGAATAACTAAAGAAATCTTCAAGATCATTATTCCAAGCTTTATATTCATAACGATCATTAAAACCCCAAAAAAGTAGGACATTCTTAAACATAACCCATTCAACATACTTATCATCATAATTAGTATTTATATATTCACCACAAAAATAAAATTCCATGAAGAGAATTTAGCTTAGAAGCTACTCCTAAGATCTCAATGCCTCGAATATGTCTCGAGTCAGCCTAGAAATAAGGCCTGAGGTGCTGCGAGAATGCGATCAGAAATTGTATCGCACTAGAAGGAGCTTGTAGAGACCGGATCTACTACCCATAAGCTGCAAAATAATTTTAGTATCTCTGGGACTCAGTTACGAATCCAATGATTCAGACAGAACTTGAATCGGACTCCGAACGAGCCTATAACAGGCCTGTAACGGGCTTCGAAAAGTCGCTATACTGCTGCTGTGAACAGTGGCGGCTTTGACGAGCCGATGACGTCAGCAATGCAGTCGTTGACATCAACACGGTTTGATGATATCAGCGGGCGGCTCGAAGTCGGCTTGACAGCTCGGCTCGAAGTCGCTCAGCTTGAGCCGCTGACGTCAGCGCGAGTGAGCCGCTGACATCAGCAACAACTCGCGGTCAGGTTTGACTGCGAAGCGGTTGGGTCTTTCGCGAGTTTGATAACTTAAACCCATTAATGAATGTGGTCGGATTGAGAACTAAACCCACAACTCGCTTGCTGATTACTCTTTCACCTGTGAGCGAGGGCTTCTAAATCCTGGCGACGGTGACGACGGCGAGGTGGCAACGGTGTTTGTCGACGCGCACGGAAGAGGGATCGATGGTGATCTAGGGGGGCGGCTACTTCGGCGGGGAATTTTGGTGTCAAAGTTGTGGCGTTAAGGCTTTGTTGGATTTGAAGGAAGGAGATGACAGCGATGGCAGGGGTTTCTGACGAGGGCGTGACGATGTTCTTCGGCTGCGAGGAGGGCTCGACGAGGGTCTAAAGGCGGTGGCGGGCGTGGGAAAGATGGGAGGAGATCTTTGTGGTGGAGTTTGCTATCGACGAAGAAATCTCGACGACGAGGGCTCTAAAGTTTGGCGTCGTGGTGGTTCGGCGAGGGCGGGAGAGGGTCGAGGAGCTCTGACAACATCGTTGGTGAAGGAGCTAGCGAGAGAGCGAGCGACGACAGGGAACTATGTTGCAAGGACACTATAACATTGAAATGACACGACACGCAGACATATAACGAATTCTTAAAATACACATGACACATGTGTCAGATACGATACGGTTCTATGATAGGAGTGTCCGTGCTATATAGAGGTGAAGGCTAGGGCTTTGGGAGGAAGAATGATGAACAATGGATTTTCCTTTTTTCCTTTTTCTTTTTGATTTTTTTTGGAAACTAAAGAAGAGAAGAGAAAGAGGTAGAGGATCTAGGGTTTTATAGAGGACGAGGCTAGGGTTTTTGTGAAGGGGATTTTTTGTGGTGGAGCAAAAAATTCAGGAATTTTGCTCTGATACCAATTTGATGCTTAACTAATATAGAGGAAAAGGGAATAAAGATAAAATTGATAAAAGAGATAAAGATTAATTCGTGCCTTGATACCTAGGTGATCTCTTACCCACTCTCTCACATCATCATGTAAAGAGGTTTAAATTGCTAAGCACATCAATCATGCAAAAGCAGGTTGAATAAAAATCATCATGCTAATCGAGAAGGGTTTAATTTCAATTTATCATAGTCTAATTAAAGCACTAAAAGACTTGGTCTTATATAGACCCCCTACAAGAAAGAGTTTCCCATTACAACCAATGGGGGACTAAACAATGCACTAAATAAAATAAAAATAAGTTAAACAGACTACTATATAATAACTGGAGCGATCCTCATCAATTAACTCTAATAATAAAAGGTATTAGGTCTAGATGTTTTTACTAGATCTTCACCTTTACAACAAAATCTGAAGAACAGCGAACAAATTCCTTCTTGATGCTGAGTGATGGCCTTTGATTGATGTTGCAGAGTTTCTTAGGTCCTTGGAGTCAGTTTTCAAAGTCTCAAAATGTTTTCTTAAGAAGTTCTTCTAACTACACAAAATTATCCCCTAGTTTGTATACAACATTGAGTAGTTGTAGAACTAGAAGAGGGTGCTTAAGTAAGCGCCTTACTCATAACATGATGCGTTTGTTTGAGATCGGTAACTAATTTTTTACTGATTATACTCGATTCAGTAACAATTGTTCATTAATCATGATTTAACCTTGTGTTAGCATAATCTCTTGATACTAAGTTTTCATGAAAATATAGTTTAAACATATGGATATGAGTATGGATATGAGCTGAAGAATCATCATATAGAATTTAATCTCTAGATATATGAATTTTGAGAAAGGATGATTTTTGTTTTCAGTCAGGATTTTCTCGTAATCAAATACCTGGAAGAGAAGATTGCGGAAATTAAATGTCCAGAAGGGAGGTTCAATCTTGTATTTCCATTTTATCATGAATGCAATGATCGAAGCTATGGTTGAAGATGATAGCTGATCTGTAAAATGTTCAATTTGTCATTTGGCTACTAAAACCCGGTGTGCAAAAATGATTGGTTCACCATTGGTTACTATTCTTGCATTCTACTGTGAAGTATTTAGCAGGAAATTTGAGGATCAAATCCCTCGAGTTAGACCTAGTCTTTTAAACCTCTCCACATAGCTTGTGACAATTTGATGATCGAGGAGCTAGTATCTAATATGTGAAATGACAACCTGGCTTTTGAACATAACTGTGTTCACAATAAAGTGTTCTAGAGAAAATCGAGGATCAGGGTTTCTAACTAGAGAGTCTTTGGTTTTATTAAGCTCTCCATGGAGTTTTGCAATACTTCACCGCTAAAGATTGTGGTTTATATGCCCTTGCTACAGCCTACATTGCGTTGTTATAATCAACTGCCCAAGAGGAGATTGAGGATGCATAGTTCCGGACCCTTAGGCCTACCTTAGTGTTTGAATGAAGTTCTATAATGAGTCGACCATTGGAAATACTAGTTAGTCCACAGTTGGTAAATTATGTTTCATGTTTTGCAGGCTTGTCAAGGTTAATATTGAAATAATTGTTACAATCTCCACCTGTACGGGTTTTCTCGCAAAATTCGATTCATTCTGCAATTTAGGTATTGAGATACCACTTCTACTCATCTGCACTTTCCAGACATACAAGGCAATGCATGAATACATGAATGGTTCTCTACGACATTATGATATATTATTGCTTTGCATGTATTTGAATACTGAACATATACTAAGTAATTCTATTGTTACTCGTAGCATAAAACAACATGCAGAGTCTTGAAAGTGAGTGATTTCTGTTTTGGTTTGTTTGTAATGCTATTATCATCTGCCGATGCTACTTGTTTCGTATGGCTGTCAACCATGTATTCCTCTTTCTATTGCTAGGGGATTGTTATTCTGCCTCTTTCCAGTCGAATGTAATTCTACCGCCTACGTCTGCTTGTAATTTTGTTATTGCCTTTCTATTTTCCTTTTGTTTGCTGCTGACCTGCTGGTTTTTCTGGTACTGGTGGATTTTATATTTAAGTTAGACTAGTCTTATCAGTGTCATTCATGTATTTTAACACATGCCTCACAAGATAATGCTATTTTCCATCATAGCTTCCTTTATCCTATTTGATTATGCTGATGAAGGCTTCATGCTTGTGTTTGTAGGAAGGCTACTGACAGCACTTATATGTGAATACTTAGACTGGGCCCAGCTTGGGCACACACTCAAAGTTTACTTGCCTGAGTGCAATTTGGTAGAATTCTTTTTCTCTTTTCTTTTACTGTAATGTATGTGACTTTCCTACAACTCATTTATGGAAAAACTAGGGTAACATCCATCATGGTGTTTGCTTTCAGCAAAAGGACTTCTGGAAAGCTGAATTGAGGGATTTCAGTAATAAAAACGGGTATGAAATGAACAGGAGCCCTGAAAGCGGGCCCATGCTATTAGATGTTCTTGAAGGATATTTAAAATACGAGGTTGCTTCTGTTCATCATTTTCATTATATTATAATGTTAGTGCAGTGAATTAGTTTCGAATTTTCATATAAATGGATGTATTTTCCTCAACATCTATTTAAGCTAAATTGATGTTGCTGAAATTATAGGTACTTCCTACAAATTTAGTTGACCCAGAGCAGCAATTAAAATTTAGCAAATTTGATTCCTCGCATTCTGTAAGAGCAGTGCCTTGTAAATTATTTTAGTTGAGTGATGATAACTAGGGATTTCTTAAAGTAACATTATAAAATAGAAACGAGATCAGTCAACTGCCCTAAGAATTGTACTAATCACTATGCACGGACACGATGACACCCTTTGATAGAAAGAAACTGCTCGAAAGAGCCATGCATTAATTTGCTTCAACTAATCCTGATTATCATGCTCCCTAGGAAAGAAAGTACCTCAATGTTTTCCAAACAACACGAGATAAATTCTCAGTTTATTACTGCTTTATTTGCAAATGCACAATCTGGGGCGTGTGGTGCCCAAACACGCGCGCGCACAGACACTACCAAAGTAGAACTGTGAAGTTGAGAAAAGGAGAAACAAGCATACTGGTCAGTTTTGATATGATATTTTCTGGTAATGCCATCGTTTCTAAAAGATGAATAAATTCCCTATACACAGTCCTTGGTGCATTAACATACATTAAGACGAAAAAAAGGAAAAGAAAGAATATCATAATATTTCCTATTATTCTGAGGTATGATATATTCCAAGTCCCAATGACTGCACTACGACCAACTTGTATAATATTTATCTAGAATGGTACACTCAGAGAACGCTTTCAAGGACCTCCACTTTAGAAGTTATATCTTCTAAACATAGAGGTACACACACTCTAACTTAAGTTGTATGCAACCCATACTAAGTACACTATGATTGAGACTCCATTTGAAGCGACTAGCAAGCTGTACTGGCATAATTAGACAACCGTGATAAATCTTTTGAACGAAACCTCCATCCCACCGAAATGAAGGAACAAAAGTTTTCTGTTCTGCTAATATGTTGACGTTTTGCAAGATTATCATGGCAGGCACTGAAACAGGCCAAAATCTTTTGCACTCTCTGCCCAAAGTTCCATAGCAATTCTCTTCATACACAACTCAGATATATGCCTATTATTAGTGACGAAGCATGTCAATGTCATCTTGCCGACATATGCATATTGTAGATGTGTAAATACTGTCTCTGAACTGAGAACCAAGCCTGTCTGTTGCACATGTCGTCAGCATCTATATTCTTTTCGACTTGCCAAACTGACCAGATCTCCCATTATTTCTTGTGTTATTTCAACCTTGTTAAATCTGAATTAGTAATCGGGGAAGACCATATACTGATATACAGTCTCTTATATGGTTATGCTTATGTGACATTTAATGTTTACATGAATCTCTGTATTGACTCGCCTAAGCTTATATCAAACACTCTCTTCTTCCCTGTCTCAATGCCTGGTGCATTCTCAACAGAATCTTTCACAATCAAGATTATCAGGGAGGAAACAAAGTCCTTCAGAGACTGACTCGGTATCAAGTTCAGATTCAAGGAACACTCGGAGGCCATCATCCTCATCTGCTGCAGGGGGCTTGCCACCATTGGGAAGGTAAAGGAGAAACCTTGAACAATTAATAAATTTCTGTTTTCAGAACTATCTGACTTCTTCTGCTTAAATGTTCTGTTCATTGATATGGCAGGCCGATGACAGCTTCCCAGTCATCAGGTAACTAACAAATTGTTGTCATCTTTTATGTTAGCTTTGTTTTTCATATATATTTTATCTGATTGTATATTCATATTTTATTTTACTTTTCTATCCAATTTTATTGCTTCAGAGCGGAGAATGGGCTCTTCCAATTTCCGGAAGGATGAGTACAATTGGAGATATGATGATGACCTTTCTGAAGATGTAATTCGAGCTTCAAGTGCCTTAGAGAACATTCATTTAGACAGAAAAGCACGAATTTAACATCATCTTGGAGGTATGTTTGGCTTTCCACATTCTTGGGCAACAACTTATAGAAACCTCTTTGCATCAGAACACCAGACGCGCGCACGCTCACACTGGGAAAAGAGTGGTGCAAGTTCACTATATTTGACAACTGTATAATAATAGCTCATTTATCTCATTATCTTAGGGTAACAAGCTCAAGCTTGATTTTAGCTGCATGAATAAACATTTGAAACTCAAGCTATGCCTGCCTTATTTGAATGTTGTTCAGCTTGAATACACATTTTAATAGAGATTTATATATGTATGATCCCATTCGGTGATATGGTTGCCAGAGTCAGTGGTCAGTGCACCGGCTTTATAGTCAGTCTTGAATTGTGTCTATTTGCATTTCAGACATCGCATGGTCAAGCTGTTTGGTTAGGTATTATTGTTGGAATGTGTTTGAGATTGATTCAATCTCTCCCTGAAATATTTTAAGCCAAATTTGAACTGGAGTATCTTGGCTCAATTACCGCAGAATGTTGGCTAGTTCTGACCCTATGACCCTTAGCAAACAGCATACTTACATTACATGCAATCTATAATGTCCATTAGCTGGACCAGGTGCAACTTAGAGCTTGGCTTGAGGGATTACCTGTTGCTGTTCAGCTTATAGCTGGCTATCCACATGGGTAATTTTGTATTTCTGCTCATTCAGTTAATATTTATAAAACATTTGTATTATTCAAGAAGTTTAGGCTGAGTGTGGTATCACAGGGAATAGAGGAATGGAAGTAGAAATACTCCTTTTCACTTCCATTTTTGTGATTAGACAACTTGTTCAATGAGCTGACGGGGAAAAAAACAGACCCCCCAACAACAAAAAAAACACACAACAACAACAACCACCGCCACCACCACCACCCAAGGTCCCAAACCTTCTATTTTTTTAGTAAACAAACTTTGAAATTCTTAGGTGATTGACCTTTCACTCTCCCGTTTTTTTACCATTGAGCATCCGAACTTTTGACAAAATTAAATACCTGTTAACTGTTATATGAGTTCCATGCTTCCGGTCCGCTAGCATATTTTGTTGGGATGTATTTTCTCCTGACAGAGATCTGAATAATTTTAATTACTCATCCATCTGTTGGGGGTTGGCATGAAAAACTGACTCCTGTTCACTACTGCAGGCGTGCTGGTGATGGTACAATGGAGGATGACGGCAAGGCGGATCGTCGTTAATGTTGTTTTTGGCTTGTGATCTGTAACTTTCTATCCTATTTTGATGTGTGAAACTACACTAATATGTAAACTCCCCTCACATATTATGGTGTTCTAGTAGTTTTTTTTACCTTCCAGTTCCGCTGTTTATTTATTCCACGAAAACAGGTGTTTGTTCAAAATATTGATTCCACGGGATTGATTGCGGATAAAAGGTGGGTTCCATGATCGTGGAATTGGGTTGTTTTTACAAGAATCTGCAAATTTGTTTAAAATGTTTGATGTGTAAATATCTAATCGCAATGCATGCTTACAAACTTCATTATTGTGTGTCTGATGTACGTGGCAGGTTCAGTTTTGGATATGTTCTGATATTGTCCAGTTTTTACCAGAATTTTTAATAGCAACTTAGGCTGTTGATGGGCCGGTGTTTGCGACAGTAGAGGTTACAGATTTAGCATACGACTCTGCTGACATTTTTGGAGGAATTCTCAGCTATTCGTAGACACAATTATTTATGGCAACAACTGCATGAATTGTTCGCTCTTCTCTGGTCTTGAAGTAGGGATGAAAATGAATGTATTCACGAGCCTTCATTAGACATATTTAATAGAAATTTTTTTTTATAAGAAAATGAGAACATTCATATTCTTATAGAATTTTTTTTTTAGTGGACATGTCTAATAATCATGGACACATTCATTCTCATATCAGTCTTAAAGGGTATTTTATGATAAGTGTGGCGAATAAAGGATGTACTAATAATGGCAAAGATAAACGTACATACATAATAATAAGGAATTTTCTCATACTGAATCATCGTAATTGCTAATTTATCTTTTAATTCTTTTTATATTTCTAAAATTACTTCTCAAATTATTATAATTGCTAATTTATCCTCTAATTTGTGTCTTATTTTTAAAACTATCTTAATTAAAGAGAATTAAAAAAATTTTTATTTTTTTATTATATTTTTGTGAATCTCTTCAATACCTTCTCCCTTTCTGCAACCATCTTCTTCTCCTCTCTTAAAAACCCATCTCCTCTCCTCTCCTCCACCGTCGACGACGAGCCCTTCGCCGTCAAGTCTGTCGACAGGTCTGCCCTCACCGATGGTGAGTGCCAAGATTGCCCTCACAAAATGGTGAAACTTTTATATTTTCTTCATTCCGATGAACATTGTTCTTATTGATTACTTTACTTAATGCCAGTTTTGCCCTTGATTGCTTTTTTGTGTGAGCTACCGAGCCCCCCTTCGGTTAATTCTACATAAAAAGCAGAGGGAAAAAAAACTCTGCAACTGAAATTTTTCCCATTTCAGACAAATTATGTAATCAAAACAGCATTAGTCCAGATATTTGCTGTCAATAACCACATATTGTATAGAGAAATTTACAAGAGAAGCAAATTGACTGCTTCAAAAGTCTCACCAGTCACCAAGTAATTTTTTCCAATTCCAATTCCAGTTCCAATTCCAACAAAGAAATGTAATCAGAAATCTTGCAAATTTTCCCTAATTCGAAGAAATCAACGTTATCAGAAACATTAATTAATCAAAAATTTGAGGAAAATTTAGAACGTAACTTATTCAATTCTCAGTTTCATCAATCGGAAAAATCTGATGCAATTCTGCAATAAGAACAACAGAAACGACATCATGTCACCATCTATGTCACAAAAGCTTGGTCAATCGAAAACCACGAGCTTTAGATGCTCCTTGCCAGAGATGGTGATGTAAAAAGTTAAGCACCCAATATCTAATGGTCGATAGATCAAGGCAAGTCAGAGTCAAGGCAGCTGTAATAGTTAGACTAGTCGACTAATCCGCCCAATAGTGACTTAGTTGACTAATTCTCTCAATAATCGACTTATTAGTCAACTAATTCTCTTAGTAGTCGACTAATCATGTCTCATTAGTCAACTAATGAACAATTTCAAAAATTACCAACTCTCTATTGCAAAAAACTAGTCGACCAAAACTAGTCAACTAACTCTGAGTAGTCGACTAACCATGTCTCAGTAGTCGACTAGTTTTGTGCAACAAAGAGCTGGTAATTTTTGAGCTTATTCATTAGTCGACTAATGAAAACCATTAGTCGACTAACTCTGTCACCGACCTTTGTATCAGAAAATCCAATTCTGTTTAGGAGTTTATTTTCTGGTCCAGTTTGGATTTCAAATTATTTTTATTTTAGTTTTCTATTTAGATCAGACTACTACTTTTTAAAGTCTATTTAAAGACCATTGTATTCTTTGTTTTGCACACAATAACTTTGATTAATAAAATTGAGTTTTTCTCTTTAATTGCTCGTGGATTCGAGTTGTCTCCCTTTGCTCGTAGATTCGAGTTGTTTTGCTTGTGGATTCGAGTATTATCCCTACATGAAGGTTCCTTTCAGGGTTCGTTAACGCTAGAACGTGATCTAGTCAGCATCTTCACTTCTTTGTCTGTGTCAGACTGTCTCATCACTGACACCGGGCTGGACTCCCTGTCCTTCTCCAAGAGAATCTTCAGCAGGTTCTTCGAGAACTCGCTGTCTAGATTGATGGATCCTCACTTGCCATACTGTTTAGAACTTGGTTTTGATCTCCTCACCGATGACCTCGACTTCTCCAGCGCGAGGCCAAGCTAAACCAGATCGCCATCATCGGAACCCCAGCGTCATCGACATCCACGCCGTCTATGAGGACGAGGACAAGGACGCAATCCACCAGCTATATATACTTCACAAAATTTCAATTACAAAAAAAAATAAAAAATACCAAATTTTGACGGCAGGAGAGAGAGAGAGGCGACAGGGAGAGAGAGAGAGAGGGTGACAGGAGAGAGAGTTGTTTGGGAATTAAAGAAAGATAGAGAGAGATAAGAAAGAGAAGAGAGAGACTCAGAGAGAGTAAAGAGGCGGGATCTACGTGTAAGGATAATCTAGTAATCTTGTTCTTAAGCTACTAAAAAACTAACACTAATTGACGGTGGTAGCAAATTTGATCGTTTTTAAAAATTGAGAAGTAATTAAGTAATTATGATGATTTGAAAGATAATTTTAAAAATATGAAAATCTCGAGAGTTAAACAGAAGAAAAGCGCCAGTAGTAAACAATGTCTACTCATCTCAAATTCTTTGTTACTGTTTAAGAGAAAGTACTGGCTGGATCCAAACAAGAAGAAGAAGAAAGAGTAGGACCATTTTTTTTACTCTGACCCCAAAGAATTAAATCCCTGTCCCTTTCAAGGAAAGCAAGCATGCAACATCTACCAGTCAAATCCCCACGGACAATTTTTTATTTAATTTTTTTTTTTTAATTTATTCAATTTCAAGCATCAATCAATAACAGGGACAGCTACTTAATTAATTGAGGGTTTTGTTTTGTATTGAAAATTTGAACCCTGGAGGTGTCGATGATGGTCCCAAGTTCATTAGGTTTTTGGCCTTTTTCACCCCAAGAATGGGGCTGTGTCTCGCACGTGTTAACTCCCGTCGTGCATGCATGAGATGCACGAGTAGTGCACGTTGTTAGCTACCAAACATTCTCACTCATATAATAATAATAATAAAATAATAATGGTTAGCACTATCCGTATTAAGAAAAGTATAAATACGGCTTACTTGTCGGGATCAACAAGTGGGAGCAGTAAGGCAGGAAGCTGGCTGCTATAGGCTGTAAGCAAACAGTCAGCAAGTTGATTTACAAAAATTTTCTTTTTTTTACATATATATAATACATGTATTTTTCTGTATCTTTACCTTGTATACGTGTGTTTATTCCGAACAAAAGATAAAGAAAAGCTCTAAACCTCCCCCACAAGAAAGAAAACTAATCAAGTGGCCATTGTCTGCTTGTAGTGGTCAAAAATTGACCTTCATCAAAATATTGACACGTTTTTATACAACTGATAGCTTCCTACCAAGATGCCTTCAGCTCCCGGTCCTTCTCTACGAGCTTCACAGCCAAGAGCCGTCCCGAAACTCCCTCCCGTTCCGAAGACATCACTCTCTGAAGTCATCTGCAGTTCAAGATTTCCGACTTCACCACAAACCAGAAGTTCCCAGTATTGACCAACAAGATCTTCACTTGCAATCACGCCACTCCCCTCTCCCATGTTGAAGACGTGCAACGTCCCTGCATTTAAGACAGACAGTTATAGACAATGAAGAGATTCCTTACATGCAATCCCAACAGTCCAGCACCCATAATCACGGTCGTTATAAGAAATCCGCACATAAAGATCGTGGA
>JAVJIF010023497.1:0-65540 GCA_038442645.1 Agave tequilana
CGCAATCTCCACCACAAGAAGTTACATGATATTTTCCAACTTCCAAGTTCAGATCACACACAGGGATAAAGTTACATGAGTCGACATGCTATTGTAGTTTCACTTTGTCATGTTAAAATATGCCTATTCATGAGAACTTTGTATAAGATTAAAGAAATTCTCCTTAACATATTCTCCATGGCAGGTTATTGTTGAGAATAAATTATATCAGTTTGCATTTTAACAGTTTGAACAAATGCCATATATAATCTAGACGTATACTGGATGATTTTACTTCATAATCTTTGAATTTTCAATTTTCAAGTCCCTAAGAGGAAGTTAAGGAATGTAATATTATTGTCGATACTGTAACCTAAATTAGATTTGGGTCATGGTTTGAAGTTCCAGAATTGAATTGAAACCTGTCATTTTCTAGAAATTAGAACTGCTAAAAACACTGGACAAAACCAGATTATGGAAACTAGTCGAAACTAGCGCATCAGAACTCTCTCGAGGAAAAGAAGTTTTGTGGCACTTCAGTTTGTACATTTTGTTTGTACTTGTTGTGGTTCTGGTACAAAATGAATATAAATAGGAAAAATGAGTCGACAACCTTGGTTACATCAGAACTACACAAACTCCTGATCTTCTTTTGCTTTTAAGTAACCTATTTTTGTTCATCAAGATGACAGCATATTTCGGCCTTTTCCCAGTCCATTGAGCATGAGTGAGGCTCTACCAGAAACTTATTAAGATCCCTAGTTTTCTAGACTTAAGAATTGCTGTTAAGTTATCAATCTTCTATACCCTACCCCAAATGTGCAGTCATAAAGTGTATGGATCAAAAGAAACAATGATGCTTGCTTTCATCTCTTCTACCATTGGACAAGGATGTTACTTTCCATTTCAAGTAGTATCTGGCATAAATTGAATTTTGGATTTGCTTTCTATTCAGGTAGAAGCATGTTTTGTATTCCCACAAATCTGACCCTCGAGCTGTACAAATAAATTCAAAATATGTCATCCTACCAGAAATTTATAAGATCCTTAGTTTTCTGGACTGAGCAATTGCTGCTAAGTTGTCAATCTTCTATACCCTAATCAACCTGTGCAACCACAGCGTACGGATCAAAAGAAACAATGATGCTTGCTGTCATCTCTCTACCATTGGGGCCAAAGATTCCATTTCAGATAACATCTTGCATATATTGAATTTTGGATTCGCTTTCTATTCAGTTAGAAGCATGTTTTGTATTCCCAAATTTGACCCTCAAGCTGTACAAAATAATTCAAAATATGTCATCTTACTTTGTGTGTGGATGAAATATTCACTTAGATTATTAAAAGGGAAAGTTTCCTTTACCCCCTCCCCCCCGGCCTGAGAAAATATCCCAATTTTGATACCCTTGGTGCTTTTTCCCTTATTAGAAACCCCTTATCCCCCATGTGCTTACCCCCTTATCCCCAAAAAAAGGCAATATGGGGTACAAAGTATTTTTGTAATTAATGTATTGCCTTTTTGAAGTGGGTCAGAACCTGCTAACGCAAGCAGGAACATGTGAGGCACATAAAATACGCGTAACGTGTAGAAAAAGATGCAAAAGATGTAAGTTGGGAAATTGTCCACTTATAGCATCAAAGTTGTCGTCTATAGCTGTCTCATAGGCTTTTCTTTAAATAAAGCCTTGAATATGTGAGATTTGTGAGATTTGAGGTTTTAATAGCATTTACAGCCAGTATTATTGGTCTTAAATCTTTAGTATGCTTATTTTATGAAAACGTGTCTACTTTTTTCTTGTATAATATTTAATTAGTATGCTTGTTTTACGAGAAAATGTCTAATTTTTTGTGTGTATAATATTTAATTAGCAAAATAAAAATAAGAAATCTTTTGTTTAGTTTTTTTCTTGTAAACTCATTAGGTTATTTTTTCTCTTAGGCTACTATTTTTTCTCATAATTTAATTTTCTGAATTTTTATTGCAATAATGCTTCCAATAAATGTTCTCACTAATTTGAGAATAATAATAGATTGAACTATGAGGTAGAAAGTTGTATAAAAGGTAGACATATTCAACTTGTATAAGAAAGACACATATAATAATTTATAAGGTAGAAAATTCATCATAAAAAATAAATATACCGAGTTCAGAGGTAGGTAGTTTCATGTAAAGGCAAAGATGGACAATTTTATATGAAAGGTAAACATACCGAACTAAAAGGTAGACATTTTATACGAAAAATAGACTTATTTGACTAAAAATGTGGATAATTTGTATGAAAGATAGACGAAATAAACTTAAAGGTAGATAGTTTTATAACAAAGGTAGATATATTGAATTAAATATGGACAATTTTATATGAAATGTGGATTAGTAACCTAAAAGGTGAATATTTTATAAAAAAAATAGAACTAAAAGGTACACAGTTTTATACGAAACATAGAATTTTTGATTGAAAATGCAGGCAGTTTTATACGAAAGGTGGATATAATGAACTTACAATGAACTTAAAGGTGGACAGTTTTATAACGAACATAGATATATTGAAGTAAAAGATAGACAATATTATGTAAAATGTAGACATATTGAACTAATAAGTGGACAATTTTTATATGAAAAATAGTAAAAGGTAGGCAATTTTATTAAAAAAATAGACTTATTTGACTAAAAATTTAGATAGTTTTATATGAAAGGTAGATAACTTATAATGAAAGGAAAACAACTTACGTCAAATATAAACAATTTGTAAAAAGAACACAGTTTGCACAGGCGCGAGACTCGTCATCATTCTCTCTTTTTTTAAAAAGAGAACCCATTTCATGAAAACTTTCAAACACTTCAAATATTACGAAGAAAATGGCTTTTGTCATAAAGAAAAATTTAATTTTTCATCAAATCTTGCTCAATGAAGAAATTGAGATTTTCTTTGTAAAAAGAGATACCTATAATAAGCTTAACGGAGAAATTGTGATATAACGATCAAGAACCCTGGTTGTGTGATATGATCTGCAATTAGAAAAAGGGAAGGAGTTGGAAAAGATAGAGAGAAGAAAGAAGGAAGAGGAGTTTTTTTTTAAATCTTTGAGGTTCTTTTAAGCGGAGATATGGAGAAAAGAGAGACAAAGTGATCTTTTTGAGTTTAGCTTCTCAAATATAAGAGATGAAGAAAAAATGAGTTTTTTTAGATTGTTGGGTTTTTCCAATGAGATGGAGAGAAAAGAAAGAAAACATGGGTTTTAGGGTTTAGCTTCTCAAATCTAAGAGATGGGCGATCTAGAAGAATAGAAATGATGAGATTCAGATGGGAATTTTTTAGATCTTTGGGTTTAGAACAACATAAGTTATTTTAGAACTGAGATATACAAAAGATGAAAGAAGAAGGAGAAATGAAGAAGAAGAAAGAATTATAAGGATGAGTTCTTTAGGGTTTTTTAGGAGTTTTTGAAGGAGAGGCAAAATGGGTTCTTTGGACTTTAGGCTTGAGGAAGAAGATAAGAGAAAGATGAAAGTGGGAGGGCACAATGAGAAATTTATCCCACTCAAATACACCAGCTCGGTCAAATACATAAGTGAGGGTGGGACACGCAAAACATGTGTATGAGGGGGGGGGGGGTTTGATAAGGGAAAAGCACCAAGGGGGGTATCAGAACTTTGATAGGAATACTCAATATGGATCACAATTGGTGTGCTTGATAGACTTCAAATTTATTATTGCAATTATTAAGATAAGTGGTTATGACTTACAAATGCAGTAAAATGTAGCTTCTTTGAGAATTTTTTTCATAATATTCACGAGTAAAGGTTTATTTTAGTGCAATGACGAAATTGACTATTATTTTAATATAGCTTCTATTTGGTAAGTTTGACACATGAAAAAAGAAAATTGCTTGATCTTATGCGAAAAAAAATGTGGAGTCAACTGCATGATAAAATCTATCCTTGAGACCGTGAAACCTCAACAAGAAAGAACTACTTGAAGTAAGAGAAAATTAGATACATTGTGAAGTTGTCAACGCAGTTAATTGGTTGCATGTGTATATTTATACAAAGGTTTGTAGTTATGAACAGGGCAATACCCTTCAGTTTCGTTTCTCTTGTGTGGCTGATTTACCACTCCACTTTATACAAAATAAACGGCATATTTTGAATTTCAGTTTGCTGTGGGAAATCATTTTCGTGATCATTGGTGGCTGTGCATTTGTGAGACTGTTTTTCTTTTAATTCTTTGTTTCCAGATGCTGTTTGATGTTTTTATTTTAGTGTTGAAGATCAGGGTGTTAGAAATATGGAGACAATCCTAGTTGCAAATTTGAAAGGGAAGGTTGAGAAATCATTGTTGTGAAGGACATGCTTGAACTAAGTCACTTCTAAGTATTTGTGTCTGGATGCATATAAAAATAGCTCACAGTTCAGTAGGATAGCTGCTCTTGGCTAATTTAAGGCACACGGTTAGACAGGCAAAGAGGTAAGCTTCATGCCAAAATGTGCTATTTACCTTAAGATATATGGTAGGGGTTTAATTGAGGTATGTATTGCTATTCTAGGTTTCATAGTTTTTTTATTAGGTTGGAGGGTAAGATTGTGAAAATTAACCGAAGGATGGTCCTTATTGTTCCTTAATACATATTTCAGGATCCAATATTGTGCTCATTGCTTAAAGCAACCTTTGGGTCATGTTACTTGAGGGTTGTCCTGTTCAGTTCATTTCTTGATTATTAATTGCATTTGGGTCCTTCAAAGACTTATCAATCATTCTATAATACATCTGAGTATGATGAATTAGATGCTTCAGTAATGCCTTTCTTCTGATTAATGTGCAAGTACTTTTCATTTATCATATTTATGATGCCCTTTCTTCGTACACAATGCACATATCTAATTCTTGACATGCGAACTTTACTTTCTTATGCATATGAGATTATACAGGAACTATTTTTAAAAAGTTGCATTCCTTCCTTCTGAAACTGTTCTATTTGTCTTTCCAGAAACTCACGCCACCCACCTATCATCCTACTCACAGCAGGACCCTCCCCCCACCTAATCAAGGTACATCTCTGGAAATTGCGATTATTGTTGAACTTTGTAAATTGAGTTCACGTGGTAACTACAAATATATTATTGGACTTTGTAAATTCATAGGGTCAGTCGGTCAGTTACCAATTTGTTAGGATTAGCAGTGAAACTTACGGATTTCGTTATGACTAAGAACAAGGATGATGACAATAATAGAGAAGCATCACTGAAAAGTAAGAAATAAATAATAGCGAGAAGAGATGAACAATTTACGTGGTTCGGCGATATGCCTATATCCATGAGGAGAGCCAGATACAATACACTATGACCATAAATGAGTGAAAAAAACCCCACCTTATGTTACTCTAGATCCTTATACAAAGCGTTATTGGCGGCAATCTCTCAACCATTGTTTTGCCCTGTAATGCTAGAGAAAACCCATATGCCTCCTTACTCCAAGGCTCTTTCTAAAAGATGGTCTCAATCACCTCAAACCCTAGATGAAACAACAAGTTGTATAAAGACAATGGTGACCTGAGTTGTGAGTTAACGACAACAAATCATAGTTGTCCATTTCCTTGATGAGTCCCATATGAGTCCATATGTATACACACTAATCCTATTTTAGCATCTTATCGTCAATATCGACGGGCAATATCGGCTATATCGACAATATCGGCCTTAATATTGGCCAATTTTATGGGGTTACCAGATACTTCAAAACCCGACAGGATATTGCCGATATATATTAGCTGATATTTAAAACCATGATTATAACCAATAATTAAAATACAAACTATATCATAACATGGGGAAAGAAATTCAGCCGAATATGTTGAAAACTTCAAATGCTCGCTCTAGGCCTGTACACAACTCCCCAAAAAAGAAAAGGAAAAGGAGAAAAAAGAACAATTCTGAGGGGCAAAGCTATCTATTTTCTACCACAAATTTATAGCTCTTATTTCAATACTTCTTGGATAACATATATTGGATTTTAGATACAAAATATTATGTTGATGTGAAATAAAAGCACAAAGAACTTAAGGAAATACCTTTAGAAAATATCAGGTACGGGCCGCACCCAAACTCATTAGTACAATTATGTACCTTCTACAAATTACATTTCCTTCCGTTCAAGGTTTGAAATCTTTGTTTCAATCTCGGTATTGGCTATAGGGTTTTGGTATCATGATAAGCAATATCGGTTGTTTATCACCAATGTTGTGTAGGTTGTATCTGAAATATTTGTATCATCTCAGCTGTACTTGGTCACATCAGCAATACTGGTGTTAGGCAATATTTTGAACCTTTCTTTCATTTAAATAGTCTTGGTGATAGAGTATATATCAGATCATGTGTACAACAACACATCCTTATGTCTATATAAATTCAACAGCGATGAGGACTTGGGGAACTTAAGAGAATATCAGATAATATTGAGTTTAAATTGAGGTCTTTTGATGCGGACTTCAAGCCACGTGTATGGCACGTGTTTCACCGGTGGAGAAGACGTCTCGTTTCAGTTTCCCCGTAGTAGAATTCTATGTATTTTCTTCTTTATTTTGGTTTTCTTAGTTTCTAAAATTTGAAATTGTAATTTTATTTTGATTAGGAGTTTCAGTTTGAGTTGTACTTAATTTTGTAAAAGCCTATAAAAGACTTCTTATATAAGACAATATGAAGGAAGATGGAATATCCCTAGTTAATTATATTAATTTAAATTATTATTATCCTTAATTATTATTAATATTTTTTATATTGATTTTTAATAGTTAGTAATATTAATGTGAAGCCCATTTCTTTTTTATTTTTCTTTCTTTTCTCTGTTTCAATTCATCCCAACAGCCCACATCCTATATATTTTATTCTCTCTAACCTTTTCAAATTCCAACCCGAGCCCAGTGAGTCCAGCCTAGTTTTCTCTCTCGTTTTCTCTTTCCAATTAAATTAAGCCCACATGAGCCCAAGCTTGCAATCCCTATATCTTTTATAAATTTTGTTGCAACTTAACCTAAGCCCAAGCAGCCCAAGCCCATCTCTTCCTTACGTATATAAATCTCCCTCTCCCCCTAACCCTAAACCTACCACATCTTCGCCTCCCCTGTCTCCCAACCCTAGTCGAGACATTGCTCCTCTTCCTTCCCCTCCCTCTCCTCATCTTCTTCCTCTTCTTGCTGCAGTATGTCGTACCGCCACCGCTCGGCCTCGTCACCGTCGACTTGCCCTGCAACCGCCGTCGTTGCCTATGGCCCCATCTCCCTCACCTCCTTCCCACGACGTTGTACCCCCTCCTCATTTCCATCTCGCTGGCGACCCTGGACCCTCACTGCATCCCCACGCCGTTACTTGCGCCAAGCCTAGTGCACCCAATTTCTCATGTTCCTCACCTTGCAACCCTAGCTGTGCGGCTGCACCACCGCCGGCTACTCCGCTTTGGTCCTGCGCGATGCTTTCGCCACGTCGAGCCGCACTTCACCAACTCCTCCACGGCAAGCCATCGTTGACAGCCCTCGCTGATCCCTCTTGGCCGCCTCCTCTTCTCCCATGCAACCCGCACCCGAGCTCTCCGCCACAATGCCCTACTGCTGCATCTCCCTTCTCTCTTTCCTCGGTCTGCACACCCCGACGTTTTCCACTCTCGCCGCTACAAGCTTGTCGAAAGTCGTCGCCTTCACCAAAAGAGCCCATGTCCTCCTCACCGGGGCCAAGTTTGATGCCATCAAGAGGGCCGAGGACCACGGCCGTTGTGAGAAGGCCGTGGAAGCGACTGCGCTCCCATCTGACCCGTTTCCAGCAAGCAACCCAACTCGCATTCGACTTCTGTAGCAGACTTATGCTGGCACGGACCCGCGATAATTATGTGAGTATCTTTTACTATCTTTAAATAAATTATGTTTATTGATGTGAGTATTTTCATTGTTTAAAATAAATTATGCTTATTGATAATTTGTTTATCTAGTAAATAATTCATTATTGTCAATTACTATATTGTTTGTTTAATCTCCTATTAATTAAAGAATTGTACCGTATGAGTGTTCTTGACTATTTTACATGAATTATGTATTATTATGATAAATTAATTTATTGTGCAACTTATTTATTTAATCTGCATGTTATTTAAATCTCATATTAAATTAACTAGCATGTAAAAGTATTTAGAATTGTAGATTTTCATATTTTAATTTCTTGTACATTGATTAAATATTTTACTTTAGATTGTTCATTTTGTGATGACATGAAATTATTATAAACATTTCAGTAAATAATTATTAATGTCTAGAAATTTCACTATTGAAATTATTAATTTTTGTTATTTAGAAATTAATTGAAAACAAGTATAATTAGTGAAAAATTCGAGATATGCAATAGTTGATCTTTTAAGTCCAGAGTTTAGATATATTAGACATAACAGATCAAATATACCCTTGATATTTGAATATATATGGACTTTGTATCTTTTTACTTAGATGTGAGTGTCTAGTTTTTGGATTCTTGTAACTTTGGGTGTTTGAGTTTATATGGCAAGTTGTAAGCGGTGATTGGATTATCAATTTTAGTGTGAGTTTGGTGGTTAGTAATGAACTTCTACTAAAGCTGACGACATTACACTATTTATAGTTAAAAGGCAAATTCGAGAGGATGTTAAGTGATGATTTTAAATGGGGTGAATATGTTACTGATTCTATTTAAGCGACTCTTGGGTTGATGTTTCTGGAGAGTATGGATCATTGACTAAGCTTGAAGAATAATACTTAGATGTCTATGGTTATTGTATTGAGATCAAATGTTAAGGCGTTTGTTTTCGTTGCATCCTATTACATACAGGGGAGATCTTGATTAGCTTTTAAATGAGATTAATAATGGTTGGATCTTAATTGTACATGTAAATATCTTATCTTTAATTTCGATGTGTACTGTGGAACTGATTTTGGGTTATTAATAGTGATAGTTCTGGATTTACCTTGTTTTGTCAGAGTATTGATAATCCCTTATTGATATCAAGTGTTAGATGTGAGGACAATTCTAGATTGTATATTGTTCGAGGATGTACCACTCTTGATTAAAATTAAGAGCTTTATAGTATGACTCATTATTGATTTATTGTGATTAATATATCTTGGATGCGATATATCTTACATTGTTACTTTCTCCACATTCCTTGATAGTCATCTCTACTTAGTTTATTTATTGCATGTATATGACGAATTAGTGCATGCCAAATAGTATAATTCATGTTACCAAAATCACTGGGAAAGTATTGTCAAACGATAACAACATTGTCATGTTTATATTGTTACATTGTTATCTTGTTTACATTGTTAACAGTGTTACAGTAATTGCTATCATACTATCCTGGTAATTTAAGTAACATGGACATCGATTAATCTTGGTAATAAGTAATAACGACATTAAACAACTTACACTGGGATGAAAAAATTGAAAGGTGAGACATCTGTATTTTGAATAGTCCTGCGATATAGGTTGCGCAGCCAAAAGACGGCTTCATTGCATGATTTCGGGGGATGTCTGGTATCCCGTATTGTTTATATTCTTCATGTATTAAGTGCCTGGTGGTACGACTTGGTTCAACGCTAACAAATTGGGCCGTGGTCCCGGATATATACGGGACACTTAAAACACAGACAGTGTCTCCACCGATCAGTTTCACATAACATATGACCCCAATTGACATATGTAGTAGACGTAAAATGGGATGCGTTTACTGCATGTGGTAATTGGTGTTCGCTAACATAATTGATAACAACAGACTTTTCAAAATACACCGTAGATTGAAGAGTGCTCGCTCGTGTATATATGTGTTCTATATTAGAAACCTGACTTAATACATCATTCTATTCTAGACCGTCCTCATTATCATTTATTTATCTTCTAAATGCTATTCTATTTATAATGTATCAACTGCCATTATAATACATTATTGTATACTGCTTCCTCATTTTATACTCGTTGGGAGTTTTCTGACTCCCCTGGATTTTAAATCCAGGCCTAGGGATATTTCACTTTGTTGATAAGGTGACTGAGAGAGATTATATGGATTGTGAAGAGTCAGAGTTTCTCTCTGCGTGATCACCCGGTCTGGGTATTATTCTTGCCTTTCTCTTATAGATTGGACTTGACATTTGTTCTATTTGATTATTCATAAAATAATGTTATCATGTATGAAAATTTATATGTATTATTGCAGTGATCATAATTGATTTATATAACTTGTTCAGGTTACATTGAGGCTTAGCGTGTATATGTGGGTTATTCTCCTCGTGTATATGCATTGCTGACTCTCGTCATGTGCCGTTTGCGCGTATTTTGAGAAGTGAGGCATGACCGAAGAAGTTTATGAATTTTTTCACAAAATTTATGAGTGATAGTTCTCTCTCAAATATCTCTCTTTGTGTGATGTCCTAGAGAAATCCTTGATTAGTGATGTGAAATCATAGCTAGCCTATCCCTTTCTCTTATCTTTCTCCCTCTTTTAAACTCTAATTCTATTTTTTTCAACCTTTCTTCAAAACTTTAGACAAATTAGTCCCATTTCTCTCTCCATCTTTAATAAAAAAAATCAAGAAAAAAAGAAACCCTAGAAAATCTCTTCCTTCTCTCTTTCTTTCCCCTCCCGACGCCTGATCGCAACCGCCACCCGGGCTACTCTGCCCGATCCTCGCCTCGACAACATTCTTTGCACCTGGGCGTCAATCATTGACGACGACGCCAACCCGCCACCGTCCCCTTGCCTCTCTCCGCCTTGCTTGACTCGAGTTTGCTGCCGCGTCGCCCAAGGACACCACCTTGTCGGCCTTCCTGCGAGCTTCTCTCGCCACCTTTCAATCTGCACATGCAAGAAGAAGAAGAAACAAATTAAATTGGGTTTCAAGTTAAAGTTCAGATCGGGTTTCAAATTCAAAACCAAAACCAGAACCCGCTCCACAAAGAATGAAGAAAAAGGAAACGAGTATAAGTCATAAACTCAATTGCTACAGTGCCGACTCACGTCAACAGTGCAAACCTACAAGACGATCTGATTCGTCTTGAACATTGTTGGGTCTAGAACAGGAAATAGACCCGTTAGCGCATCATTTTTATTTTCAGGCCGTAACTTGTACATCGGACTCCAATTCAGGTATTTTTCGAGCCGTTGTGTCATGATGATGAGATCTACGCATCGACACCGACTACAGTGACCTGAGGTCTGACGTGATCCTCAGTAGGTACGTTTCTAATCCAGATCGGTTATTTCGGGTTTGATAATTAATCTCTGATATTTTATCGACTTAATCGTTGTCTATCAAAAGTGAGATTGTGTGATTATGCTTGTCTTTAATTCCATATCTTTGATATTAATCGTAGAATCTTTTGCCTGCATAAATTATTATCTTTAATTGATTTACGCTTAAAATTGGATTAATCTACACATGTTATTTTATATCCATCTGCATTATTATTTTTTAATCCTTTCCACCAATGATCGTTTCATGTTGGTGAAGCGTGATTGAGTATTTTATTGCTGATTTTATATATGTATACACGTTTCACATCAAATTGATATCAGAGCACGGTTAGGTAAGATTTGCATACTAGTCACGTTTATTTACTTATTTACATTTAGTTTAGATTTTAGTCAAAAACAAAATAAAATTTCAAAATTCAAAAGCCAATTTTTTCTTTCGCTTTGACATATCATAGGCACCTGTTAGGAAATTCTTTCTTGCGTTTTAAAAAAGTAAAAATTGCATATAGGAATTCCATCATTCATCTAGGTCTTGTTTGGCGAATACAAATTTCAATGTATTTCCAACCCTGACATCATGGCCAAACTTAATAACCTACTTCAAATCTTGGATAATGTGAACACAAAATTGGATAGGATCATAGTTAGAACAGTCATGAAGAAGTCTGATAGTTCTATCTCTCATGTAGTCATGCTCGTGATAAAGGAGCTTAGTGACAGAGACTTCTCCAAGTTTAATCGCACGAGTATATATTACAGGTGTCAAGATTATGGGCATGTTGCTGTCAACTATTCAAGTCCAGTCAAAGTCGCTAAAGTTACAGAACTACCTGTGACAAATCCGGAGCTCCTTCTTTCTTTACTACCGACCCCCACTATCATTACCGATTTGATCATCAACCCCCATTCTCTACTGTCGATACCATCTCCTTTTCTCTTATGGCATATGTTATATACTAAATCAAAATTCTTCACAAATCTTATCCCTATAGCTGATCAGTATCAAATTATTAAGTCTACATCATCATTTGCATCACACGTGGACGAACAACCCACGGAGGTCAGTGATAAAATTGCACAAAACAACACTAGTCATAGGATACGAGCTGATGATAGGAATAAATTAAATATTTTTAATATTGGTGATATTCAAAAGTTGCATGCTTGTAGTTCTGATCCATTTCAAATCTTGATGAAATTAAATGATGATATTTTATATTATAAATCTTTTTATAAATGTTGGCATCAATTCTACTTTCAATATTGAATACTTAGTGGATTATAAGGGTCTTAATATTATCTCACTTGTTGATAAGTCTTTTCATGAGCATATTTTTTAGAGCCCTTTCTTTCATCACTACCAGATATTTTACCTTATACAACATGTCAAGTTAATAAATTATGAGATGATAAAATTATCACCACCTAAGATGTTGAGATTCAAAAATATCTGATTTGTTGGATAAGAAAAATATCAATTGATGATACATGGCTAAATCGAAGTGAATTGCCGAAGATTAATCATGAAATTTTGAAAAGTATGAAAGCACTTTCACTTCTAACTCGACGGAGTCGAGTTCTCTCTAACACAGTAAGAATGATGCGGACATCAAGCCACGTGCGTGACACATGTTTCATCGGTGGAGAAGACGCCTCGTTCCAATTTCCCAATAGTAGTAGAATTTTATGTATTTTTCAATTTTTATTTTTTCTAAAATTTGAAATTGTAATTCTATTTTGATTAGGAGTTTTATTTTGAGTTGTATTCAATTTTTTTAAAGTTCATAAAAGACCTCTTATATTAAACAATATGAAGGAAGAAGTTTATGAATTTTCACAAAATTTGTGAGTGATGAATTCTCTCTCAAATATCTTTTTGTGTGTAAAGCTTTAGAGAAATCCTAGATTAGCGGTGTGAAACCCAAACTGGCCCATCCCTTCCTCTTCTCTTCTCTTTGTCAACCCTAATTCTATTTTTCTCAACCTTTCTTCAAAACCTTAGATAAACTAGTCCCATCTCTCTCTCTCTCTCTCTCTCTCTCCAACAGAAAAATCAAGGGAAAAAAAGAAACCCTAGAAAATCTCTTATTTTCTTTCTTTCTTTCCCCTCCCACGTGACTGCTACAGTAACTCATTCATCTCTTTTCCCTCTCTTTTCTCTCTCCTCTTCAACACGACAAACCACCACCGTCACCCCATCCCCTTCCTCTCTTCCTCGTCGAGCACTGCCGCAGAGCACTAGAACCCAACACCTGATCACCGCTCTCTTCTCTGCCCTCGTCTTTCCCCGACACCTGACCGCAACCGCCACCTTGTTACTCTGGCTGATCCTCGCCTCGACAACATCCCTCGCACCAATCATTGACGATGATGCCAACCCGCCATCGTCTCCTTGCCTCTCTCTGCCTTGCTTGACCTGACGTCTGCTGCTCCGTCGCCTAAAGCCGTTACCTTGCCGACCTTCTCGCGAGCTTCTCTCGCCCCCTTTCGATCTGCACCTGCTGGAAGAAGAAGAAACAAATTAAATTGGGTTTCAAGTTAAAGTTCAGATCGGGTTTCAAATTCAAAACCAAAACCCGAACCCGCTCTACAAAGAAAGAAGAAAAAGGAAACATGTTTAAGTCATAAACCCAATTGCTACAGTGTTACACCCGACATGTGTCAATAGTGCAAACCCACAAGAAGATTCGACCTGTTTTGAATAGTAACGGGTCTAGAACAGGAAACAGACCCGTTAGTGCATCATTTTTATTTTCGGGCCATAATTTGCACATCCGGTATCTGATTCATGTGTTTTTTCAGTCGTTGCGTTCGTGATGACGAGGTCTACGCACCGACATCGACTACAGGTCACTGAGGTCTGACATGATTCTCAGGTACCTTTCTAATTCAGATTGGTTATTTCAAGTCTGATAATTAATCTTGATATTTTATCGACTTAACTGCTATTCACCAAAAATGAGATTGTGTGGTTCTGCTTATCTTTAATTTAATATCTTTGATATTGATCGTATAATCTTTTGCCTGCATAAGTTATTATCTTTAATTGATTTACGATTGAAATTGGATTAATCTACGCATATTATTTTACTTCCATATGCATTATTAGTTTTTTAATCCTTTCCGATTAACGATCATTTCATGTTGGTGAAGCGTGATATTGCTAATTTTCATGCACGCATACACGTTTCACATCATCTTTTCTTAACATCTAGTGCAAGTCCAAATGGTGAATCCATTCTAGCTTATTTTGAATATTTCAGGTTTATATTTGGTAGTATCTGGTTCAGGTTCAAATGACACTGCTTATTGCAAACCAAGGAAAAGTAATATTCTCTTCAAATAATTTGATTGTAGTCATAGAAGCTTTTGATCACATGTCCAAAAAACTCCATTTTTTCGTGGTAACTGAAGGCCTGAAGCTTTCTTGGATAAAACACCCTTTGCTATGATTTTTATCTTGTGTTTTCCCTATCCTGGTTACATGCCAGTTTGCTGGATTATTTTCTTTCATTTAAAGATAGACATATGATGATCTCTTTCTTGGGGATCAAGGGGTTAATCTCCTTGAATCCTTGAAGAAGGGCCCATTAGGATGATGGGGAACGGGTGTGGTGCATCATAGAATATTGCCAGTTCTTATATATCCATGCAGGGAAAATGTTCTAAAGAGTCAGGTATCTCCCTTTACTGTCTTATCTTCCTTTCGTGAATTTATAGAGAGAAAAGAATTCTTTTTCCCTGCAGATCAACGTTTGATCTTGGATGTTTTTGTGTTTCAACTTCTGGCCACCTTTTTTGCAAACGGAAATGACATTCATCCTTGCTATAAGTCTGCTTAACGTATTGGAAATTTGAAAGATTTGACGAGTTCATTTCCTAATTGGCAGTTTATTCATAGAAAGTAAGTGCAGCCTTTGTACTTTAACACAGCATTCATAAAGGTGGGTGTCTGTATTGACATATGGTTATATATGTCACTAAACCATATGTAGAAGAAAACTAAGAGCAAAATGAAAATTTACCCTTGCTGCAACAACAAGAAATCTTGAAGTTATCATGCTCATTTTCAGGCATAAAGTGACAAATGTTGCCCTTATCTACTTTAGTGGCTTCTTTTCAAGAAAACGAGCCATGTCTTATCCTTCTTTGATGCCTTCCTCTTTTTCTTATCCTAAGTATGGATGGAAGTTGCGTGTGCTTTTGCATAACCTTGTTGTTTTGCATTCTCTGTTGGTTGAAAAGAAGGGTTCAAAGATTCATTAACTTTGTCGTCTAATGGTACAGTAAAAGCTCCAGCAGATATAAAAAGGTATTGCTAACTTTTTTAGGTATCATGATTGATCTTGCTACACAGTCAATGAGCGGGGAGGAAAAAAGTACTGCCCCTTGCATGATTCCCAAGTAACAATGCTCCATCTTGCCATCTTGTACCTTCACTGCATCATATATGTATAGCTATAATATCCTTGTTTCTTACTATTGCTGCAAATTAGGATCCTTAATGATGGGGACATCTAGTGCTTTACTTAGCTTACTCGAGTTGGTTTAGTAGTTATTTTATTTTAGCGCATTTAGTTTTCTTTTTAATCCCAAATTGGTTGTAGTGGGAAATCTCTTGTGATGTAGGTCTATGTAAGGCCAAGACTACCATTGTTTTTCTTAGGTGATGAATATGAAAAAATACTTATTTGAGCAACTGTTAGTCATTGTGTTTTTTTGGTGAGATGCCTTAAAAAAAAAAAAATTTCCAAACCCTTTTTCTTGGGTATGAAACCCTAGATTGAGATTTTCTAGCGTTTTTATACAATTATCCCTTTCTTGTAGTTCATCAGTCCCAACATTTTAGTATCAAAGCTAAAGTCCTGAAAAAGGAAAAGAAAAAGGAAAGAAAAAAAAAAAAAGAAAAAAAAACCCTATCCGCCACTGTTCCTTCATCCCCTCAAATGAGCCGCCATTCCCTTCTTCATCTCTTCCTCGTTCTATCTCCAACAACTCCTAACATCACAACCACTGACTTCACCTCCTCACCCACCGAACGTCCCCTGTAGTCGCGCCTTCAATGCCGCATCACCTCATCATCATCCCTGCGCATCACCTATCACCACACCATTAGTGCTGCCACCTCTGCAACCCTCGTCCTCAGAGCGCCTCTTCCTCTCGACCTCATTGCCTTCGTCTCGATCTCCCCAGCAACATCGACCTCCAATGTTGTCGTAGGACTACAACTGTAGATCTTCCCTGATATTGACCTACGCCGCCGCCGCAGACTGCAGATCTTCCCCGATATCGACCTCCGACGTCAACAAACGTCTCTTCCTCCGACCCTGACGCCAACAACACCGCCACCTTTAGCTCCAGATCCGACCTTGTCGACAACATCAAGTTCAGATCGACATTGTCATCGTCACTAAGTTCTACCACAATCGCAGTTCTGAGCTCTTCTTTGCCACTGCAGTGCAGAGTTCTTCCTCTGACATCAACATCGTCACCGCTGTCAGCTACAGCCAAGATCAAGATTCGCATCTCGATTCGGGTTCAGATTCAGTAAACAGACAGACCTGGATCCCCTGCTCATCAATCCGACCCAACCAAGCTGAGCTGACCCAGCAGAGCCGAATCGAGCTGGCCTAGTTGAGCCGATCCGAGCTTTTACTATTCATAGCAGCTTAACCATAGGGTTTCGAGCCCGTTTTAGGCCCGATTCACGTGATTTTCGAGATAGTTTTCTCCCAGCTCATACTATTGCTATTTCAGGACCTTGTGCATGATTTTCAGCCCGCGGTTGTAGGCATTTCTTCGAGAAATCCTAGAAGAACTCTATGTTGGGTGTGAACAACTCACATCTCAGGTGACATCTATCTGAGCTGATTTAACAATTGCCGATTACTCGCTATGCTAGTGGATTGCAATAACTTTATCAGTTGATTTGTATGTTGTTTCTATGTAGTGTTTACATCATTGTGTTATCTTGATCACTTGTCGGATTGCATTTGTTGCATTTAGAAGTTGAACTTTGGGTATTTTAATTCTTTCTCATCTGGTGTATGCATTTAGTTTCTTTTGAGTCTAAGGCTTTGTGTTGCATCTGTGTGCTTGTTTGACTTCACTTTTGTGTCATGTCTCATTTTGAAAAATCCAACATGAATAATCTAGATAAGCTTGATCATATGATTAGGCAACTTCGGAGGATAGAATTAGACAATTTACATACCTCCGTCAGGGTGATTTGTCCGTTAAAGATTACATAGCTAGATTGAGGACTTAACCCGTTGATGTGATGTGAGAGAGCATCATTCCCAGATCATAACCAGATTTGTTTCGGTTTAAGGCCCGACATTAGATGTGCTATGATCACTAGCTTCTATAGTTACCGGTGCCCCTCTTGTGAACAGTGTTCTAAATGTGAGGGGTATTCTAAATGTGAGGGATATGGCATTATGATTATCAATGCCCTCCGGAGAGTCGACATGTTAATATTGTCCCTAGTGATAATGTTGACAATTCGAAGATTGTTGAGGATGTCCACGTTCATTCTCAGATTTCTAGTATCAAAGAGGATACATGAATTAACTCATGTCCACCAATTCTTAATGAGATCCCTATGTTTTTTTAGAGTCTAGGGGTGTTGTGGATGCATTAGTGGAGTCTAGTACACTCATACCTGATAAGATCCATATTCATGAGAAAAATCAAGAGAGTCAAGACACTAAGATTGAATCTATTGTAACTACTCTTAGCGTCTCCTTTTCTAATGAGTCACTAGAATTTCTTATTATGTTACATGAGTTAGTTCAGTCTTTTCCTCTTTTAGTGAGTGTTTGGAATTCTCTCCTGAGTTCCTTCAGATTTTTATTAGCCCTACTAATGTTATACTATTAGCTGTATGTCTTTCTTTCTCCTACCCTTAGGAGTTGAACCTAGTAAGTCTATTGCATTGTATTTGCCTGTTGCACATAATGAAACATCTAAACAGATATCAATTTGTAATGACAATTATAAATTTATTGCATTTCCACGTAGTATCTTTTAGGAATTTACAGTTAATTAAGTGACGAGTATCTCACTCTGAGATAGTGAGTACGTTGCACAGTCAGCGTACAAATTCCTATTAGGTTCTGAGGAAGAATGCTTCCATCACCGACAAGTTGGATATTCCATGGGATCCTAGTATCAACCCAACTTTCAGTGGAGAAGATTCGACTCGTTCTACTGCATCACCCTTATAGATTTATCATCTACAACAGATCCATCACAGACGCCAACTCCACTTCCACCGCCGTGGATCGGCCTGGATGCACATCTACTAGTTCCACGACTACCACCATGGCTCGATTGAGAGCCGAAGGGATATACACTTGACAGGGTCGAGTTTCTCTAACCCCGAGAGAATGATGGGGACATCTAGTGTTTTCTTAACTTACTTGAGTTAGTTTAGTAGTTGTTTTGTTTTAACTTGTTTTAGTTTTCTTTTTAGTCTCACATTAGTTGCAGTGAGAAATCTCTTGTCATGTAGGTCTATATAAGGTTAAGACTATTATTGTTTTCTTCAGTTGATGAATATGAAAAATGCTTGTCTAAGTAATTGTTAGCTAGTGTGCTTTTGGGTGAGATGCTCTAGGGAGAGATTCTCAGACTTTTTTTCTTGGGTACGAAACCCTAGGTTGAGATTTTTTAGTATTTTTATCTAATTATTTTTCTTGTAGTTCATCCCCCATAACTTAATCAAATGCACACGATGTTTTTCTGCATGTTACATTTTTCAAATCCGTTAATTGTTGACTGTTTTAGACTAGCAAATCCTCCCTCCTTTACTAATTAAATCAAGCGGGTGCTGAACAGCTCACTGAATGGCAAAAGATTACTCATGTGTTGATACACACATTGTAGGCAGCCTTAAAAATTTATGCATGACTAGAAAAATGAATACTTAATGGGGACATATTTACTTGCTTATGATGCACGGACTTGATGGAACACTACATAATACTTTCATAAGCAAAACCTAAAGGAATTAGTTAAAAATCCAATCCTAGTATGTTGGTGACGCCATTTGATGAATTAATAACTGATTGGTTGATCGCTATAACTTCATCACAGCATCACTGCTTAGATTTTATCTTCTAGGAACCAAATCTTATTCCCTGCTTCCAAGAATCAGAATGACTCTTTGTTGTCTTCTAGTAATTCAATAATTATGTCAGTTTTAAATTTATACTTTAGCAGCAATTTGATGTCTGACATTTCCTTATGTTGCTGCATAGTAATATCTACTGAAGCTCGGAACATTCTCTTGAGACAAATCTATAACAAAGCGGAAGAAAAGGTGAACACTCTGTTTAAATATAATATTAATTGAATTCATCTGATCAATGTTAATTTCAACCTCTCGCATCTTCATCTTTTCAGTTGAGACCAAAGAGAGCTGCCTCTGATCACCTGACCCCAGATCATGGATGCAAGAAGCCCAGAGGTGCCTTTGCTGATGCCCCTATTTAGTGTCCTGTGATCAGAGTGATTAGAGTATCGTTGTTGCTTCTATGTACCTACCTTGTTCTCCATTATTCTTCATATAGTGAGCACTTCCCCTTGTAATTGTGTATGACCAATATTTATGTCTATAGCAGATAATTTGGAATAAATTGAGGAAGAAAATATCCTCTTATAGTATTGTGTACCTCAAAGTTGGGTTTACTGAATAAGGTCGGACTGTGGGAACTGCATTAAAATCTTGCCTTCCTCTAAGAGATGATTGAGTGCAACCAGTAGTTATTTGCAAGGCTGAAACTTCGTCATCATTGTCCATGGCTCGATTATTGTTGGTAGAGCGAGATCTGAGTATTTGTTTGGATGCAGAAGAATAAGGTCGGGTTGGAGAAACGTTCATCTCCATATTTTTGCAGGATTTCTGGTCAAAAAATAGGGCACAAGGTGCAACAATAACCTGCTCTAGCCTCTTGGGTTAGAAAATGGTCTTCCACAAGAATGGAGTGCAGTGGTAGCAGCAGCAAATCTTTAATTCCCAGATGAGTCCTTTGGAAGAGTGGGCAGATTACAGCTACATAAATCCTCGTCTAACAGATTTCCGGGTGTGACTGCAGAACATCCTTATTTTCTTCTTACATTTGATGCTTGATATCTTCTTGTTTCATGTGTTTAGTGTTTGATATCTCTAAGCTTGTAAAGACGGTTATTTCCTTAATCACATGGCCAGGTCCAGGTCCTGTGCCTTTAGTTGCATATGTTATCTTGACAATTGATTTATCGTGGTGCATCTCTACCAAAATTTTGCTCATTGCATGTTGATAGTTTCTGAACATAAAATGCGACTAGTTATTCTTGAGAATTGAAAACAGCAAGTTTTGCGAGTGGGAAGCCCTCCCTCCAATCTTGCTTGCTTGATTCGCTCGTTTGCTACAAATGATGTTTATGCAAGCATAGTTTATTTTATATGATGAAGGAGAAAAGATATATAACACGGGGTACATCTGAGAGTTGAGAATTAGAATTTGATGGCCTATGAAGAAGATTTTAGTGTCATGTTAGAGCACTTTCACCCGTGCTCAGGCAAAAGGCAGCGCATGGCGTTTTTGAGAAAAAATCAATTTGCTCGGAGCACAAGCTCGGGCTCCTCGCGCCTGAGCTTGTGCCCAGGCAGTATGGGGCCCGCAATTGGAGGATGTTTTTGTAAATTTTAGATGGGTTCTATTACATTGCCTGGACAAAAAGAGTTGCGGTGGAAGTGCTCTTAAATGCATCCACGGATTGTTCATAACATAAACTGATAATAGCTTAACGACTAATAATGACCCAATAAACCTATGTGAAGGCTTTGTGTTAAGCCACGTAGAACGTTGGTAATAGGTACTAATCAATCGTTTACGTGAAACTGTGGAATGAAGATGGTAGTCTTCATTTAAGTGGGGAATTTAGGAAAGAATGCAACTGGAACGATATATTGCTGGAAAAGATTTAAAAAAATGAAAATGTTTGTAGCAGGAGTTTGTGAGGATTTTCTGGAAGAAAGTTTTTTCATGTCATGGTAGCACATATCGCAAATAGCAAATGTTTCTTCTATATGAAGAGGAAGAGTGCAGAATCTACAGAAGATGATATATAAATATAAGGCAAGATCTCTTTTCTGATCGCTTATGTTCGCACCATTCCTCTGTGATTTCGTGGACCGGCCTCTGATGTGCTCGGATTTTATTAATGGCCAGAAGGAATGTGACCGTGGATATAACATTTCATTACATTTCTCATTATCGTCTGACTGTTAGGATTATGACGTGAATACGTCGTGAAGATGGATGAAAACTCGAAGATCATAGAACAGACGTGTACAAAAATTTGTGCACAGGAGTAGACGACTAATACAGCGTATAGTCGACTAATACATTGGATAGTCGACTAGGTTTGGCCAATAAAGAGTTGGGGTTTTCAAGATTTGTAAGAGTAGTCGACTAGGATTTTAGACTATGTATTAGTCAACTAATGTCAGATTTGGCAGCTTTTTTTCCTGATCTGTTTTGAGTCCTAGTTGAATTCGAGTTTCCTTTATTCTGAGGCGGTGATTGTTCGTATTGAAGGAATTTATTTAGGACTAGGAAAGTTCTATAATTTATAAATAACCCCTTAGGAGTGGCCTTCAATGTATTTTAAGAAAATCCCAATAAATTTGTAATTTATAAGGATAAAATTCATCTAGGTGATAGATTCGTGAGAGAAACTTAGTCACAAGGGTTTGCTGTATTTGGCGACCATTAAGGACTTGTAATCTTCTCAGCATGAGCTGTAAGCAATTCTTATTATATTCTCCTAAAGTTTAATAAAGTTTCACCCCCTTCTCCCGTGGATGTACACACGATCCGTTTGATCGATGGAACCACGTTATATTGTTTGTTGGTCTTTATCTATTTTGGAATATCTTCTTCTCTTCTCTACGTTGTCTCAGTAGATCCTGTAATTTGTTTTCGTTGCGCCGTCCCAATCGATCAAGTCGTAGGGGCGTCGGCCTCTGAATTCACGTCACTAACAATAGAAGGAGATTATAGACCAGCCGTCAAATAATATTATTCACAAAATACTACTATAGTACTATAGTTTCGTTTAGTCCCTGCGCCACTTAAGGGTCAACCAAACACCGTAAAACTTATATGCATGTAACTCTTTTACAACTGTAAAAGAATTATGAATTACGACAACCAAACAAACCCTCAGTGGTGATGATCCGTATTCCTTATCATCCAATTCAATCAATGAAGTAATCACTCACTAGTGATAATAATCCTTTATTACTAATATTGAGGAGCTGGAGATATATCTTGGTCTTGATCCTTGTCATTTTTCCAGACGCCGCACGCATTCATATTTTAGGGTCTGTTTGGTTGGCGTAATTGGCCGTAATTCGTAGTTGTAATTGGTAAAGTCTTATGCAATTGTAATTGAGTTGCATCAATGATAGTTTTACGGTGTTTAGTTGGTAAAATAAAGTTGTATGTAACAATGCGTATTGTATTTTACGGTGTTTGGTTGGTAAAGTGAAATTGTAATTGAGCTGCAGTATTGTGTTTTACAGTGTTTGGTTATGAGTGCGTAAGTCGTAAGTGTCTCAGTTGACCCAAAAATTAACTGTTTGCTGATTTTTTGAATTTTTAATAATAAGTCAATAAATACAATAAATAATTAACAAATCCATAATAGTTAATAACAAACGGATTAATTAGGTAAAATACTATTTAATTTATAATATAAAGTTTCCTAAAAAACAGAAAACAGTAAACCCAAAAAAAAATTTGAGAGATTGTGAAATGCAATATAGTAATTAAAATAATAATTTATTAACGAGTATTTAGAATTCTAATGTTCCACTAGAAATTATTAAATATTAATTATAGTAAAGTTCAATCGATCTACGGATCTATATTTTAAAATAAAGGTTAATTTTTAATAAATAAAATATAAAAAAAGATTAGTTGAATAAATTAATTACATCAATTATTAGAAAAATGAATCTAGCGTCAAATAATTCTCTGCAAAACATCAAAAATTTCATAAAAATTTTAGCTTAAAATGGGCCAATTGTAACTCAAATATGTTAGAACGAATATGCAATATGAGTAGGCAGCTAGATATCTGAATTGAAATTTACAATAGAATACATACATAACACAATTCAGAACATCCGATCTATTAATTTCAGAAACTTGGCAGACAAACAATAAGCTCATATTCAAATGTGCTAACATGAATAGAAAGTACACTCTCTGTTTCTTAAATAAATCCATAAAAAACTCCTATTGCTACATGTACAATATCTGCTTTGACATGCAGAAAGTGCAAGCCGGTGCGACCTCCATCCACATATCTGACCCTAGCCTACGACCATGTTAGGCCCAGTAACGCCCGTCTCTCTTCTCCCGATGATCCCAACTCGTTCATCCTCCGAACCTAGCTGTCAAAATTAAGATAAAGAGGATGAGATGCTTAAAAAAAGTCCTGAAAATATCTTAAAGTGGAAAATAAAGTGTATGGACCAAACCATTCATGAATCTCCAATCAGAAACCTTCATTTTACAGTATCACCTCACTTGTCATCTGAGCGTAATGTACACCCAATATATAAATAATGAGACATAATAATGCATAGGAAAGTAATAATTGAAAATTTGTCAGTTTCATTACCTATAACCAGATGGATAGCTGCGATGTGTTAGGCATCTCCTGTCCACCAAAATGGCATATATCTCAGCCGCCTAAAAAGACCTGAAATTGGAGAAATTAATTGACAGATAAAAGATCATATATTTGATTAAAATTCATACAGCAGACGGTCTTACCAAACAGGAACTGTAAAGAAACTACCTGTATGGTCTGTCCACAATCTTGCTGACCCACATGTTGAGTGCAGCCAGTAAGAGGAAAAACCCAAACTCGGCCCATCACAATTCAATTAAAGAAAAAAAGAAAGAGCTCAGGATTCATCACAGCTCTTAACCCAAACCCGAACCGTTACAATCCTAGCAAAGAAGTAGAAGATAGCTCAGAGTTTCATCACAGCCATTACAAACCCAGCAAAGGGTAATGGGTTCCAAGTCAAGTCTCACCCACTAATTATGCAAACAGACATTTGTGCAGTTTGAGTGCTTCATCTGGACACTGATGTCCCTCACCTTCCCTTGTTGGATTCCTTCAAACTAATCTGGGCATTCTTTTCATTCTTCATGAAAGCTGAAACTTGAAAAGCTTCATTTTAACCAAAATAGAAAAAAAATTCTGGCTTCTTGTATGAAATTTCTTCCATCTTGCCACCCAAGACTTCTTGCATTCAGCTAAGAAAATGTACTCAAATGAATAAGTTAGTGACTGGCATATGCTGTCAGCAACTAAGCAAGAGACAGCTCATATAATTGTTCTTCATGCATGAAGAGTATAAAATAATTGGACAAATTCTTATTAACTCATTGACAAAATTGTACCAAAATCTTGACAGAGTTTAAGGAGTAAGCTCATGGAGTGTCTGTTCTTCCAGGTGAGTTGTCTGTTCTATTGGTTTGCTTCCAGGTGAGTTGTCTGTTCTATTGGTTTGCTTCCAGTTGAGTTGTCTGTTCTTCAGGCCTGCTTCCAGGTGAGTTGTCTGTTCTTCAGGCCTGCTTCCAGGTGAGTTGAATAAAAAGTTTCCAGCAAAATTCAACTTAATGGTAGTAATATTTAACCTAGAGAAAGTAATTCAGATGCTAGTGACCTTTCAGACAGAACTATTAATGATCAGTAGCTCCTCGAATCAATCAATTCACGGTCAGTCCAGAACCCTAATTCAATCCTGGGGGACATTTGCATGATAGCAAGGAAAGAAACCAAGTACAGGGACAGAAGAGCTGCACAAGTGACATTTCTATCGACCGTATAATATAATTATGCCACATAGTAATACAATCAACAATCAAACATGAAATAATATTGAACTTATATTCTACCATTTATATTCTACTTTTTACTGTAAGACCAGGCCTTATTATGCAATAAGAAAATGAAGGAGGAATAATATGCAAAATAACTCTAAATATAAGGGATAATATCATAATAAAGTAACATGGGATACTGTATCCCAATTTCAACGCAATGAATGAACATTGAACAATACACATGCTGACATGCAAATTCTTTTCATGAAAATGCTAACTATAGTCACAAAGCATTCATAATTGTTGACATTTCATACATAAATTATCCTTAATGAACTCCCTTTACCATTTTCACTAACTCCTCCACACAAAAATCCAAGGAAATATGTAGCCTATTTCACAAGGGATAAGATGTCCAGTAATCATACCTGTAAACATATACAACACTTTAAGGAGAGCTGCGATTTGTTCGCCACCTCATCCCCAAGTTAAATAACTTGTTACTCAAAATTCTTTTTTTCATGACACTTTGTATTATCCCTTGCAGCTATTACCTGCAGTCACAGTAAGAGGATTTATTTAATAATGTCTCAATATTGATCCCAATCCAGCCCACAGTGTCACAAAGAAGAAAGAACAGACAACTCACCTGGAAGCAGGCCTGAAGAACAGACAAGTCACCTGGGAGCAGGCCTGAAGAACAGACAACTCAACTGGAAGCAAACCAATAGAACAGACAAAACAGGAAATGTAAAGAGACGTAGGACATGTTAAGGCTAATGTCAAAAAATGAAAGATCTCAGGATTCATCACAGCTCTTAACCCAAACCCGATCCGTTACAATCCAAGGAAATAAGAAGAAGATGGCTCAGAGTTTCATCACAGCCATTACAAACCCAGCGAAGGGGAAGGAGTGAGCTCAGTTTATCATCATGGCTCAATCTTGAAGGAGAGCTGCGATTTGTTCGCCACCTCATCCCCAAGTTAAAAAACTTGTTACTCAAAATTCTTTTTTTCATGACACTTTGTATTATCCCTTGCAGCTATTACCTGCAGTCACAACAAATGCATGGGCCGCACTGCAGAAGTGAAATGCCAATGGACCAAACACTTGGGTGTAATTGGGCTGCAGTATTGATTACGAAATGCAGCCCAAATACATAAACCAAACAGGCCCTAAAAAAAATAATGGCTCAACATAATGTCAAAAAATGATAGAGCTCAGGATTCATCACAGCTCTTAACCCAAACCCGATCCGTTACAATCCAAGGAAATAAGAAGAAGATGGCTCAGAGTTTCATCACAGCCATTACAAACCCAGCAAAGGGGAAGGAGAGAGCTCAGTTTATCATCATGGCTCAATCTTGAAGGAGAGCTGCGATTTGTTCGCCACCTCATCCCCAAGTTAAAAAACTTGTTACTCAAAATTCTTTTTTTCATGACACTTTGTATTATCCCTTGCAGCTATTACCTGCAGTCACAGTAAGAGGAAAAAAAATAATGGGTCAACATAATGTCAAAAAATGAAAGAGCTCAGGATTCATCACAGCTCTTAACCCAAACCCGATCCGTTACAATCCAAGGAAATAAGAAGAAGATGGCTCAGAGTTTCATCACAGCCATTACAAACCCAGCAAAGGGGAAGGAGAGAGCTCAGTTTATCATCATGGCTCAATCTTGAAGGAGAGCTGCGATTTGTTCGCCACCTCATCCCCAAGTTAAAAAACTTGTTACTCAAAATTCTTTTTTTCATGACACTTTGTATTATCCCTTGCAGCTATTACCTGCAGTCACAGTAAGAGGAAAAAAAATAATGGGTCAACATAATGTCAAAAAATGAAAGAGCTCAGGATTCATCACAGCTCTTAACCCAAACCCGATCCGTTACAATCCAAGGAAATAAGAAGAAGATGGCTCAGAGTTTCATCACAGCCATTACAAACCCAGCAAAGGGGAAGGAGTGAGCTCAGTTTATCATCATGGCTCAAGCTTGAAGGAGAGCTGCGATTTGATCGCCACCTCATCCCCAAGTTAAAAAACTTGTTGCATAACACTTTGTATTATCCCCTGCAGCTGTTACCTGCAGTCATAGTAAGAGGAACAAAATCATGGCTCAATATTGAATGATTGATACAAAAAATAATGAAATTAGATTAGTGTGACAAAAGTGTACCTAGTAATGCTTCAACCTTAACCACTTACCTGAATCAAACGGCATCACAAATCGATTAGAACAAAACAAGTTACAACTAAGAATAGGTTAGTTCAAACAACTATAAAGCAACAACAAACCTAATAGTCCGGTTTCTGTCCACCATTGTACTCTGATTGCATGCAGCAATCTTAATATTACATACCATAAATGTATCAATCGATAAATAAAAGCGATAAAAATAATGCAATGTTCTTATTCTGGCCCAGAAAGATAGCTACCAATCAAACTTTTCACCCCATCTGTTTACTCTGCACAAATTGGAACAACCAGCAGGCCCTCATCTCGTTCTTCCTCTTCAGAAACCCTCTTGCTATACTTGGGTGCTCCACAAGGAAATCATAGGCGGTGTTTACCACCTTGGTAGTAAATATGACACCCTCAAATTCAGTGTCAATCATTCCTTGTAGAGCTTCCAAGCAATCGTCAAGAAGCTTTTCTTCGTCAGCCTTAACCTCCCTAAGGTGACTGGCGATACTACCTAAGGAGCCGGCGAAGTTCTCCATTATATGCAAATGAGGGTTTGTCCTTTTCCCTTTCCCCCTTGATCCTTGGGAGATGGACATGCTTTGGGCCTGGTCTCCGGACCTCCTCCCTTGGCCAACTGAATCCACATCATTACCATCACCTTCATCAACAAACTCATCCACATCTGCCTCATTTCCCAAACCTCCAGGGACACGTCCATCCTTTGCACGCTTCCCAGTAGCCACCTCATCTCCAAACACAATTGCCATCTCATCATACATATGTATGGGCTTGTTCAAATACGGCTTATCAAGCCTATTAGCCTACATACAAGGGGTTAGCATTGCACATGAAATAAACAGCATACATGGGATATAAAGAATTGATTATTCTATGGAAAAGATGTTACCTTGATATAGACTTTATACTCCTCGTCTGGCATCCTTAATGTTCGGGTCTCTGCATCCCAAACAACACATCCTGACAATTTCCGAACATTTAAAATCCTGTTCCACTTGGCCCTCCATGTTCGCAAATGATTGTAAACTTGGGATTCAGAGACGTGTTCTTCAAACTTTTCATTCACCGCTTTCGCTGCGGCCGCATAATTATGGCCCCTTAGACCCGAGGAGATTTGGTCTGCCATAAACTGAATCAGGAAGTCTCCCATCTCCTCTGACCACCTGAAAGTATGGGAGACCTGTTTCCTCCTCTTCCTTCCCTCTTCAGAGGGCCCAATATCAGTGTCACTGGGACGAGTCTCTCCCGACATCCCCTACAGCAAAAGCGTTATATATTATTGCGAAAAATATTTTAGATGTTTGCCAATAATAATGAGTAGTACAAAGAGATTCCTTTACAAACCAATAGAGTCTAGTCAAATTCTAAAGGCATAATAAAACAGTAATTTTAAAGATAAATAATACAGAGTACATGGTATGTAGTGGTAGTTTCAAAATATTACATATGAAATCAAAACACGCCTACTACATCAATTCTCATTATCATGCCACATTCTTAGTGCAATTTCTTCCCTAAGTTGAATCCAATAATTGGACTCCTCTCTAATCTCTCTACGAGATAGTCCAGATTGGGAGACATCTTGCAAATTGAAATCCTCCTCACTTAAGACAAACTCATCTGGCCCATGGCCAATGATATAATTGTGAAGAATGCAGCATGCTATTACAATGTCCACTTGAGTGCTAAAAGGAAAGAAAGGTCTTGATGCTAGAATCTTAAACCTTCCTTTCAAGGCTCCAAATGCCCTCTCGACAGTTGTCCGGAGGGAAGAATGACGGTAATTGTAAAGCTCCTTGTAGTTTGACGGCTGTATCACACGATAATCACTTAAATGGTACCGAGTGCCACGATACGGTGCTAAGAATCCCGGCCTGGTATTGTAACCGGCATCACACAAATAATATTTCCCTAAAAGATGTTAAGTCATTAGATACGATGGAGACTTAGAAACGAACATAACAAATTTGCAATACGATAAATGTTGCAATTGTTAATGAACTACCTTCTGGGACTCTAAGACCATTTGGACGTGTGAGTGCATCACGTAGTACAGTGGCGTCATGAGCTGATCCTTCCCATCCCGCTAAGACATAAGTGAACTTCAAATCGAAGTCCACAGCTGCCAAGACATTTTGAGTGGGATATGGTTTCCTTCCATAGAAAGGTCCAACCTCATTAGCTGGTAGGGTAGCATGGATGTGTGTCCCATCGATTGCTCCGATACAATCCTATACACAATAAAATTAAGTTGATTTCAAATCAACACTTAAAACACAGTACTCATCTGAGTTTGCAATGTTTTAGGAATTGGTACCTGAAAATAATTACAGAACCTAGGGTCTCCAGAGATCTTCTCATGAGTTTGGTTGCTAGGTCCACATAAATACTCCCATCTTAGTTCACCAATTGCTCGTAAGGTACGTTGAAAATATCGACTCACAGTTTCACCAGAACGTAAGAAGTTCATACCCACGACTCTGTTACGAACGTTGTGACCTATGGTGTGCAAGAATATACCTAGTTGCTCTTCAACGGTCACCTGATCAGAATCTTGTAAGAGTCCCCTATTCCTAAGCATTCCAGACAGATTGAAAAATAATTCTCTATCCATCCTAAACATATTGATGCAATTGGTGTCACTGTACTCCATCACCCTTCTCAAATAAAGCCCTCTTTCCATATTCCTTATCTCTCTCGGGATTGGCTCTGTGATGTCATTGCGGCCGGTCATCCACATCATTATGACATACGCGCAAGCACAAAGTATAATGATGCCCATCTCCTGGTCGGCACCATCCAAGCCCAAATCCAAAAACCTATCCATTCACTACATAACGGGGAAGAAATGGTTGTAATTAAATTAACATGAATATAACAGTCTATAGTCATAACCTAGGAGTATAGTTGTCATAACATAGGAGTATAGTCGAGTAGAAATTTGATAAGATTAATATTCATTACTAACAGGGAAAGTAATAAATATTGCAGTGATTATTTCAAGAATTATGAATATGTGCATAATTATTCTAAGCATGCTGTTTTTTTCCTTCTTACAGTAAACCTGAAAATGCATGTATCATATTTATTACCTTAGATTGTCCTAGTGAATACTCCACAAATTATGAGTAAGGCCATAATTATTCTAAGCGTCAAAGAATTTTGCCCTTCATATATTCAACTGTAGGCTCAACATAGTGAGCATAGATATAAACACGCATAATATTAGACTGTTTTAGCTTTATATACCAGCTGTAAAAGTTAGTGGACAAAAGAGGAGGAAAAAAAAAACAGAAGAGCATCAGCAGTTTATTTGTTACAAGATACAGTACTAAAGTGTGATGAGAAATTAACTGATTTATATTTTCATCTGTTCATATTGCATTGGTTGGTCGTCTAATTCAATCCAATCTGCTTATGTGGATGGTTTGAGCATCTTATAGTCAATATCAAAATCATATGACCATATAACTATCTGAAGTACTATATTGCCTACAGCTTATTTGTGACTACAGCTTAAAACATGCAACAAGATTCAAGGTTAAAACCCACCTAGTGTCTGAAGATCAATAATCATTGAGGGTGTGTTTACTTTGATGCAGTGGAGTGCAAGGAGCTCCCACTAAACAAAAGTTTCAATATTGGTGTGTTCCATTCCAACAATTTGAATTTTGAATTTTGAATTTTGAGGCACAACTTTTTTTGTATGAGTGCAACTATACAAAGAAGACAACTTTACAATAAAGACATCAATTATAGGGTAAAAAGTTGATTTTTACAACCTCTACAATCAAATATATATAATTTCATATGGGAAAAATCAGTTTTTTAGTGGATATCTCTCAATTCTAGCACATTTAACAAGAAAAACAACTGATCCAAGGATTAAACAATAAAAAAAATAGTACATTTGTTGACTTAAGCATCTGAAAATATGAAACATGAAGAATTATAAAAACATAAGCTTGCTTCTTTTAATATCTATGAAGGAAGCCCTAATAAGATACTTATTTAAAAAAAAAATAAGAAAGCAACTCATGTAATTAAAAAACATGGTTGCCAATCCTAAATAACTTAATTAATCAATCTTCAAAATCAAAGCTTTAAACCATAATATAAGTTTTGAAACTGCAAATAAGTGTAATAAGGAAAAAGCTAAATACTACAGCAAGATAAATACTGCATCAGGAATGCCACATGAACCTGATCAAATTCAAATGGCAGTGGTACAGGAAAGATACATCAAATGTATTAGAGCACAATTCAATGAAAATCACATTCACAACTAATAATGAAAGGAGATTGTAATGAAACACAAAGAGAATACTACCTGAAAATGTTAGTGTTGTTTGTTACATACATGAGTTCACATGAAGGCATTGCATGTGTTTGTTGTTGAAACATAGATGAATATACAGAGAATATGTTAGGTACAATAATGATATATATATGAAATAACTAAAGTTTCAGAATAGTGTGTAATACAGTATTGAAAATTCATCTCATCTCAACCACAGAAGAATAATTTGGCAAAATAATTTAGCAAATAATATGAATTTTTATCATACACTTGAACCGCAACATCAATCAATAGATTATTTACCTAAGATTACATTACAGGGGAAAATTTAAAAATGAAAAAAAAAAAAAGTCTTTTACTTTTTTGTGGGTATAGGCAAGGCAAATTTTATTCTATGACTCTCAGAGCTCTCAGAGATCTGAAAACAGTAAAGATCTGAAAATTCAGATTCAGATTATCGGAATAGGCTCTCAGAGCATACTGAGAAAATAAATCAGCAAATTTTATAAATCAGCAAATTTTATTCTTACCCAGAAAATTTTTTGTGGGTATAGGCAAGGCAAATTTTAAAAATTTTATTCTATGAAAAACAATAAAGATCTGAAAACAGGCTCTCAGAGAATACTACCTTAAAATTCAGATTATCGGAACAGGATTCCTGATCGGAGATGTAAGAAAGCCTACGTTTCTTGCCTTTCCCACAGAAGCAGCACAAGGGAGAAGATGTGCTCGCCATTGATGGCTTGAGGGGGGATTTAAGCTTCCTCTGTTGCCTCATCTTCAAGGAGTCAACAGGGAATCTGAACTGTAGACTCGTGACAGAGAAAGCGAGTCTCTGACTGTGTCGGGAATCCAAGCCTTAGCCCCAAATCGAGAAGAAGCGACAGGATCACCGGCCACTTTTTGACCGTGAGAAACGGCGATGCAGGCCAAGGGACAAGCTCGAGGGCACAAAGGGACAGATTCGAGACGCTCAGGATCAATCTAGGGCTAGATCTCAGCCCGATCTGGGTGGAGGAGGCGGCGGCGGCCTCGGCTGGTTGAGAGACAGAGAGAGAGAGAGAGAGGGCGAGAGAGAGAGAGATCGAGAGAGATCGAGATCTGGGATCGCTTGCGTTGGAGGATGCAAAAGCAAATGCAAATGCATAAATCCCATCACCACGAGATTCGTTTCCTCCGCACACGCAAGCCAAATACATGGGCCGCACTGCAGAAGTTAAAATGCCAATGGACCAAACACTTGGGTGTAATTGGGCTGCAGTATTGATTACGAAATGCAGCCCAATTACATAAACCAAACAGGTTGGGTACTTCAAACTTGGCCCTCAATCCTGATACATGATTTGAGAAGAATCATCAAATAAATTATATGATTTGTAATTAAATCTCTTAGATACGTTTGTATGAAACTAGTACTTTATTACATAAGTTCTCCTTAATTAGAAAATGTTCCATTAAAGTTAATAGAATTTAATTTTTTTTTTCTGGGAGACTAACTTAAAACAATTTATTAGATTTGGGAACCTAACTGCAAATCATTTAATTTTTGGATAACTCTTAAAGGAGCCTTGCAATTAAAAGTTTCCGATCTTGTAATTGTGACGTCGGCATCTTTTTTTAAATTCTAAGACCCAAACATCAAGGCAAGACCAAAGAACCAACAAAAACCCCTGCTTTAATTCTTTCTCTCTCTCCAAAAAAAAAAAAAAAAACACCTACTTTCATAAGAATCGCTTCTCCCGGCGGCTTCGCGTTCGCCGTTCTCAGTTCTCATCTTCGTCTCTCTCTCGTGGCCGCTCTGGAGCTATCATTCACTGCTTCCTCGATGGGCCTCCCCTACTTGGAAGCGGTTTTAAGTAAATAAAAAATATTCTCTTTCTTCTCTTTTCCTTCTCTATTTTGATTTTTTATGTTCATTTTCTTTGCCTCTTTTCAATACGATTGCCATTTATCTGTCTCTTCTCTCAGAAGATTTTGGCTGGATATGATTTTTGCCTAAATTATTATTTTAGGTTTTTTTTTGCCCCCCTGTTTCTTTCTATATAGTTCCTTCAGAATAGGGGTTTCTTCAGCACAGCTGAATTCAATGTGGTCTGTCTGTAGAAAATTAGTTAAACTGTGATCGAGAATTTTATGAACAGTTCCTGGATAAGCTGTTTTTATTTCTTTTCCCCCCTTAATTTTTAGTTTCTTGAGAGAAAGGTGGCTTTAGATTTAGTTAAAACCTAAAAGGAAGAGGTATAAGGGTTAACAGATGGGCTTTTCAAGAAATTAACAACGCCGCCCCCCCCCCCCCCCCCCCCCCCCCCCCCCACAAAAAAAAAAAAAAAAAAAAAAAAAAAAAAAAAAAAAAAAAAAAAAACAAAACCCCTACAAACAGAGAAAATGGTATTGGGGTTTAGGATTGCAGTTTTCTCAAAATGGGTTAAATGACCTGGCCCTTCCTCCTCAACTTGTTTCCTGGAATGGGACACAAATTTCAGCTTCTGCTGTGCGATTAATGGTTCATGTTCATTCACGTCAAGAATTGTTACCATAGACAAAAAAAGTCGATTATCTGATCAAGTGTATAAGTTCTTTGTGTAAGGTCTTAAATATAGACTGTAGCGTCCAAAATTTTGAAGTCATAGTCTAGTCGATGATGTTAACCCTATCTGTACGTCTACAGTCAAGTGTCAAATTGATAGTGTTCAATGTTTCTCTTCATATCAATGTGCCATATGGGGTTTGGATTGGAAAGTAGACTTGGTACTGTCTTAAATAATGCATGCAACATTTTGTCACAGGTGCTCATCGAATTGTATGATATGCCCTGTGAACCAATAACTTGGTAATGTCTAAAATTGGGGTAGGTAATCTAAATATCTAATAACACACGAAACATTCTCAACAGTCCGATGAAGTTTGTAAATTGATCATTTGGATACTAACGTTGTGTGTGGGTTATGTGTCATGAAGTGTGAGCCAAAAGGGACACCAACATTTGACATTGGATAAATATTTCTACCAAGATTAGAGGAGAAATAGGTAGGGGAATTTGCGGTTATTTTTTATTCGAATATGGGGAAATTGGAAAAGAGAAGGCATATTAAGTCTTGTTATAGATGAAGCCTGAATCACAATGCTCAAGCTTCCTTACCTCTCATGTTATCTGTGTCTCTTTCTTCTTTAACCTAGCCCATGAAGATATGTCGGAGATCAAAATTTACTTATCAATTAATGTATCAATACACAGGGGAAATTGATCAACTATCCATGCGGTGGGAATGTGATCATTCTGGCCTTTTTGGTTTATACTGCGTCAGAGGTGGATATGGTTCCCTAGAGAAATTTATCACTTACCTACTCATCTAGACTTTTTAATTGCCTGGTTAAATCTGGAGCTTTGCCCATTTGTTAGAGCTCAAACTTTGTGACGTAAAAGGTAGGTCGACCTACCTGCGAACTTGTCTTTTATGTTCTTTGGCAAGGCTCTCTCTTGGCTGTAGGTGCGTATTTTCTTTTGCGAGTAATTTGGCACCAAATCATAGAATGTTGATATTAGAATGAGAAAGTCATAATCGTGGTCAAATAATTATTTGATGGTTGATCCCATTGAACCGGAAGATGCTTGGATGATGATGGTTTGTCATACATGTATTACTTATAGCTGTTGAAGTTATGATGGTCAAGCTAACTTGGCCATTTTTTAATATTAAGATTTGTTCAGTAATTGAATATTGATTAACCATGTTGGCCATAGAAGGTACTCATCGTAAAACTTGAAGGTTTTGATATATTGGCTGTAGGTTTTTGCTATCAGAATCGTCAATATCAGGATATATTGGCTGGTTTATCTCGGTCCTATTAAGTAATATCAGTGTCATTTTGTCTCATATCTGTATATATGCGATTGTATTGGTATCAGGCGATATTCAAACCTTGATTAATACTGAACAGTTTCCCTCCAGAAGTAGGCTTTGTTGTCTCGTACTGGAGTTGTTTAGGTGGGATTACCTAGGCAACTTTGTATGTTTCAGGGATTCAGAGTGGATGATCACACAATTATGGTGCTGAAATAAAGTGAAATAGATAACTAGTAGTGTTGAAACTTTTAAAGTAGTTTCTTCCTTCTCTTCATCATATTTATTACTTCATTATTCTCATTATTATTTTTAGATGACATAACTTCATGTTGAACTTTATGCAACAAGGTGAACTATGTTCTTCATGTTAACTATGAATCTGCAAATTTCTCTTTTCAGGCTTTATGATCTTAATGTACATTTTTGAGACCTATCTCGACATCCGGCAACATAAATCTCTCAAGCTGCCTACCCTTCCTAAACCCTTGGAAGGAGTGGTCAGTCAAGAGAAATTTGAAAGGTCCAGGGCTTATAGCCTTGATAAAAGGTTTGCTATTGAGTCTCTGATTGATTAAGTTTGTATATATTATGTACGTAAATTCTCTTAGCAACATGTTCTTTATGTTCTTTTTGGTCGCTTCCCCTTCAGTTCTTCAACTGGTTTAGAACTCATTCTGAAGCCTATTGAAATGCCATCTAGACTTTTTTATATTACGATTAATTTCCACTTCGTCATTTTTCAGCCACTTCCACTTTGTTCATGAAGCTGTAACGATTCTAGTGGACACTGCAATTCTGTTTTTTGGCATATTACCTTGGTTTTGGAAGGTAACAATTCATAGCATGTGCGATTTGATGCGTTCACGGTTTGCAGAAATATATAAACTGGGATTTCTTCATGGTTTTGCAGAAATCTGGCGAGCTGGCAGTGTACATGGGTCTGAATGCAGAGAATGAAATAATACATACCCTTTCTTTCTTAGCAGGAATGATGATTTGGTCACAGGTGTGGATTTTAAGCCTCCTACTAAACCGTTTACCCATTTCAGTTGGGGAGCTGCTGACCTCTTTATTGTTTTTCATTTATTTTACTAACACCCATTGTATAGCCAAAGTTTCTAAGTACAGCGACGAAGGAGAGCCTGCTGGGCCATGATTATCAGCTTGGGAACAATGAACTAGTTAGAAATTTATGTTAGTACATAGTGTCATCTTTACTTGAACAAAAAAAATTTAGGTTATAAGATCAACAACCACATTTTCACTCGTTCAACTTTACTGTATGAACATCATTCGTGTTATTATTGACATTTTGATTACTTCAAGGAAACAACTAAACCTACTATAGGCATATGATATTTCTTGGATTGGAATGAATAGTGAGAAGTGGGAAACTTAAAAATTTTAACCAGATATCACAGAACTTCCTGTCTTGGGCCTTTATTTAGATACAGAAAAAACAAATGTGCCTGTTCAAGATTTCGAGATTAATCCGGCCTGTATGTCTTATGAATGTGGAACCCGGCCTAAATGTATTAAGAGTCTGGAAGCTGGCCTATATCGATTCAGCCCTGGCTGGACTCTTTGCCAGCCCTAATTACAGGGTTTGGCTATGAAGCACAGCCCCAAATTTCGAAAAATTCCATGGGAAGTTTGGTCGGATATTACAAGTTTACAACTGATGTCAACCGTTTGAGTCGGTGCAAAATTCCTTGATGAGGAAGGCAAGTAGGGGCTTGCCGTAAAACCTTCAACTAACCCTTATTGTTCATGCAGTCCATGCTCATGTTCCAGTTCTTGCTTTATCAATAATAGAAATACAATTAATTAAAAATATCACTTAAAAACTTTTAGTGGCGTGCAGTAGAAAATTTCAAGTATTTTGATTACTTTAGTCGCTAAAAGCTTATCTTCCTTTATTAAAGAATATCAATGCAAATGTTCGATCATGAGGAACAAACTTTATTGTTTTTTATGCCAACTTTCTACTTATATGAAGCCCTTATGTTAATTTTGGTATTCTCAAGCAAATTCATCCACTTTTGAACTTCGGATATGTCTTATGCTTTTCTGTATTATACGATTACGATAATTTATAATTGACACAGTTGTTGCTTACTCGCATGCAGATAACTGACTTGCCATTTTCACTGTACTCCACATTTGTAATTGAGGCCCGTCATGGCTTTAATAAAGTTGGTGAACTTTCTATGGTCTTTTCATGTCTATGTTAAATCCACTTCAATTTTCAATTTTCTCTGTAATTTTCTGCTGTACGAAGTGGTTTGGGTTGTTTAGGGTACATGTTTACTTTATCTTCTTACTGATTGCTTTCTGGAGTTTCACTTTTTTTGCAGCAAACTATATGGCTATTCTTCAGGGACATGTTTAAGGGAATCTGCCTTTCCATCTTAATTGGACCGCCTATTGTGGCCGCCATTATTGTCATAGTGCAAGTATGGAATGGATTTATTCAGCTACTGTTGTTACTACTTCATACAACAACATTCAATCTGCGTACTATGTTCTTTGTGGTCTATTGTGCTAAGTTTTCTATTAAAACCCTGCCTTATTTATAATATCCTTTGTTGAGATGTCACTGCGCAATTCGCATCAGTCCTAATCACTTTTACATTAAATTCTGATCTTTATTGCTGCAGAAGGGGGGCCCGTACCTGGCTATCTACCTTTGGGGTTTTATGTTTGTGCTCTCCATCGTAATGATGACACTGTATCCGGTTCTAATAGCTCCTCTTTTCAATAAATTTACGCCTGTAAGTATTTGGTTTTATATATATATATATATATATATATATATATATATATATATATATATATATATATATATATATATAGAGAGAGAGAGAGAGAGAGAGAGAGAGAGAGAGACTTGTGTAGTTCCGGAAGGATTCGAACACGAATCCTTCCCACTCATACAATTATACATCATCCAAATACAATATTCATTCTGTTAAAGTTGATTTATATTATTTCAAGTATTTATAAACCAAAAATCAAGTATTTTAAATACTTTTGCCCATTCATCAAGTAGGGAAAAAACAGATGGCCTAAATAGTGAGTTGGTTAGTTTAACGGTATAGAATATTTGAAACCTAACAAAAATTAGTTTGTAGGGTTTTTTTAAATGTTTAGGTCATGATCAAATGACCGGGTCGAGAATTTGTATCTAAAGACAGATCTATCTAACCCACTACTTTCGGCCGTCCATTTTGCACTGCTTGATGGGTGAGCAAAAAATATTTCAAAACTCTTGATTTTTTATTTTTAGTTACTTTAAATAATATAGATCAACTTCAACAGAGTGAATCTTGTTTTTGAATGTCGGATGTTGGTATTTGAGTGGGAAGGATTCGGGCTCGAGTCCTTCCAGAACTACACAAGTCTCTCTCTCTCTATAGATAGACTTCTGTAGTTCCGGAAGGATTCTAGCTCGAATCCTTCCCTCTCAGATACAACCATACATCATCTGAATACAAGATCCATTTCGTTGAAGTTGATCTATATTATTTCAAGTATCTATAAACCAAAAATCAAGTATTTTAAATACTTTTTGCCCATGCATCAAGTAGGAGAAAACGGACGATCTAAATAATGAGTTGGTTAGTTTAACGGTGTAGAACATTTGAAACCTTACAAAAATTAGTTTGTAAGGGTTTTTAAATGTTTAGATCATGATCAAATGGCCAGATCGAGAGTTTGTATGTCTAACGACGTAGATCTAACCAACTCACTACTTTCAGCCGTCCATTTTGAGCCGCTTGATGGATGGGCAAAAAGTATTCAAAACACTTGATTTTTTATTTTTAGTTACTTTAAATAATATAGATCAATTTCAACGGAGTGGATCTTGTATTTGAATGTTGGATGTTGGTATTTGAGTGGGAAGGATTCATGCTCGAATCCTTCTGGAACTACACAAGTCACACACACACACACACACACACACTCTCTCTCTATATAAATAGACTTGTGCAGTTCCGAAAGGATTCTAGCCGAATCATTCCCACTCAGATACAACCATACATCATCCGAATATAAGATTCATTCTGTTGAAGTTGATTTATATTATTTCAAGTATCTATAAACAAAAAATCAAGTATTTTAAATACTTTTTGCCCATGCATCGAGTAGGAAAAAACGGACGGCTTAAATAGTGAGTTGGTTAGTTTAACGGTGTAAAATATTTGAAACCTAACAAAAATTAGATTGTAGGGGTTTTAAATGTTTAGATCATGATCAAATGTCCGGATCGAGAATTTGTATGTCTAAAGACATGGATCTAACCAACTCACTACTTTCGGCCGTCCATTTTGCGCCGTTTCATGGATGAGCAAAAAGTATTCAAAACACTTGATTTTGATTTTTAGTTACTTTAAATAATATAGATCAACTTCAATGGAGTGGATCTTGTATTTGAATGTCGGATATTGGTATTTGAGTGAGAAGGATTCGGGCTCAAATCCTTCCAGAACTACACTAGTCTATCTCATATATAGATAGACTTGTGTAGTTCTTTATAGCTATATATGTTAATGGACCGCTGAATTTAATTCTCTTTATTACACTAAAGCAGTTAAACCTTTTCTCTTGTTTTCTGTCATTAAGATATTCATCAAAAAATAGTTTGCTTTTAGTTTATATCTTTTCTTTAATGATTCATGAAACCTTTATTCATGAACTTATATTCTCAAATGATGTCAAGTTCAGCTTCCTGAAGGAGAACTTAGAGAGAAGATCGAGAAACTAGCAGCCTCCCTAAAGTTTCCTTTGAAGAAACTCTTTGTTGTTGATGGATCTGCTAGGTCAAGTCATAGTAATGTGAGTTTTCAGTTCTCTGCAATGTTTTCTAATGTAATACTTTTCTACGGGCAGTTTTATTACACACAAAATAATCTCTACTTTAATGACTAATGGTTAATTTGCAGTAGTTTATATATTTTTAGTTAAGATACTTAAAAGTTTGCTGTAAATTTAAGATATCTGTTCATGGCAAATTTTAGTCGGCTTGATAAGAGCATATTTACATTAAGTTTATGAGTCAAGCTCATGCATGCTGTAGCACAGTTGTTAAGCAAGTGTAACTCAAGCTACATTTGAATCTACTTGCTTCATCAGAGCAATAACTGTATTGAATGTATAGATCACATTTTTTTTTAATTATTAGATGAATCATGTTTCCTTAACGCAGATACCATCGGCAGGTGCCAACTGCATTGATTTTATTTAAGTCACGACTATGAAGCTTGATTTCCTATCAACAACCTAGTGTGGTTTATGGAACTTAGAAAAGCTTTATAATTGTATGTTTGAACTTTGAGGTTGATTATCTTTCACGCGATTGGTCTTCTTTTGATATAAATGATAGTCCCATCTCAATGGGATAACGATATAACAATCATCTTGTTATCGAAAATGAAAAATGTTTTATTTTTCTTTCATTTGGGCAGAGAAGAAAGCTGATATTTCCTATAAATGTCCAAATAGAAAACTTCTATTGATTATCAAACAAGCTGAAAGATCAGCATCACGAGGCCTATTGTAATTTGTTATTTGCTGTCGAATCTGACAATTTGATATGCTTTAGTTCTACACGTGAACATCCACTAGTACACTTTACACCTTTGGTTTCATTTATTCCTTCCTTTTCCTCAATCTGTATCCATGCTTACAACAGTTTGATCTGCTTGGTCTGCTGTTGTTTGAAGTATTTTGAATCTATTCCTTGTGCTTTGCAACTCTATTTTCTACACCCTTTCTAATACATTATTAACTTTGCCTTGTTTTTATGCTTATCTTAAATTGGCAGGCATATATGTATGGTTTCTTCAACAACAAACGCATTGTTCTTTATGATACTTTAATTCAACAGGTGAGTTCAAACTGTTTGTCATTTTGTTGATACTCATTCATTTATACTAATAGCTAAATAATATTGCTATACAACATTTGGTTTGACAAGCATGAGATGCTAGAGCCATTGGTAACTCATAGTACCATCCACATTTTTGAATGCAATGTGAGATTCTAGACAGTCAAGCACCATTTTAAATCATATTTCATAATTTACTGAAATTATCAGAAGACATTTTAATCATAATTCATAATTTACAGAAAATTGTCAGAAGAGACATAAGTTGCCACCCTTAGCTGGGTGTTTGAAAGTATTGTGCTGGGAGAAGCATTGCTAACCACTCCGTTTAAGTTTCTGAACTACACATATTTGTTTCAGTGTAAACTCTGTATTTAATATATTATGCGGACAACGGAACGAAGAGATGACAAATCTTTCATCGTTGGAGAAGACATTCCAACTCAACATAAATTCAGTAGTTCTACTAGCATTAGGATTTTTAGTTTTTATTTTTTGTATTTTAATGATGCAGACAACGGAACGAAGAGATGTCAAATCTTTCATCATTGGAGAAGACACACCAACTCAACATAGATACAGTAATTCTACTAGCATTAGGATTTCTAGTTTCTATTTTTTGTATTTTTTTATTTTAGTAATATGATTTATAGTAGCATTACTACTTTTCTTTTTATGTATTTTTTCTCTTTTAGACTTTTACCTTCTTTTAGGAGAGGATTATGTAATCCAAATAGGAGTAAGAGATACAATTTTGTAGCTTATATAAAGGCCCCATGTATTCACTTTTTCAATAAATAATGAAATTAAAAAAATTGCTATTCTCTTAATGAGTTGGTATGGATCTTGAATTCTTTTTATAATAGTGGTGGGATGCCCTATTAAACCCCGATTAGTGGTGGGATATCCTAATTGGTTTATCATAATTCTATTTTCTCTCTCTCAATCTCTTCACAACAAATTTCTTTACTCTCTAAAAGAGTTGCTGAATCTCTTTCTCTCGCCACGTCTACTCCCGACCTTGACGCTCATTGTTATCTTCCTCAGCACTAAAGCTGAGGCCATCCAGGCCTTCTCCACGCCACCAAATCAAGAAGAAAACAGATTCGTGTGAGCAAAATTTTGCGCTAGTAAGCTTCCTTATTCGGGCCATATTTTACTCATCTGAAACCCAAATTACGCACCGTTTGAAGCGTTAGATTCGTGACAAAGAGAGCTTCAATACTGAAGAATCTCAGAGCAAGAAAACAGAGGAAACCAAGTTTATTTCACAGCTAATTAAAGAGGTACAATTCCAACCCATAAACTATTTATTTACAAGTCGGATATACATCTTTAAATTATTATCAGTTTTGATCTATTGTCCACTTTAAAATGCGAGTATGTGATCTGCTTCTCCTTTATAGTTGCTTGACTTTTTTTTATTGATAGTGGAATTTATTACCTGCATCATAACAATATTTAATTAGTACTTTGATATTTGAATTGATCTAATACATACATGTTAAAGAAACATAGCTAATATTAACTGTTTTAAGCTTTTCTACCAACGATTGTTTTTGTTGGTGAAACATTTAATTGAGTTATTTTATTTATTGCTTCCGCATACGTACAGGTTTCGCATCAATTTGGTATCAGAGTACAGTTAGGTAGGATTTACATATTAGTCACATTTATTTGCTTTCTTGTATCTAGTTGAATTTTATTCAAAGCTCCAAAAAATTAGTGTATATTAGAAAACCTTGAAAGGTAAGTATTTCCCTGAAATTTCGTATGATTGGTGTATAAGGAAGGATACTCAACGTGATTCTGTAATTAAGAACGTCAAGTGCGAAAAATCTCCACCTGAGTTGCGCCGACCTAGCCAATTCGACTAGTAAAATTGGGGTTTGACTGACCCGACAATTTTAGAAAACAAATTTTTTGAAAACCAAATGAAAATTTTAAAATTCAAAACAAAATAAAAAAATTAATATAGACTTGCATTCATATTAGGACCCATACATTATATGCCAACCCGTAGTGGTTACCCCATACTTGCGTGAAAAAGTTAGTGAACCCAACACTGAATCCATGGCCTCTCAACGCACCCTAGCTGACATCATTACTAAACTTGATTTCTTAACTCAAGAAGTTAATGCATTCTGTTTAGACGCAAAATGATTGAAACAGAATGTCAATAGGGTAGTGATCAAATTGGAGACCCACAATCAGAACCCGAAAAGCGGTACTAGTATACACGGTTCGAAGACTCGGCCGAGTCGTATACATCTCGGCTAGCTCCGAGACGAGTCCGAGACGAGTTGGTCACCTCGACTCAGACGAGGCCAACTCGGCCGAGAATCGAGAATCGGCCTGACTCGGCTGAGTCGACTCTGATTCTCAGCTGAGTTGACGACTCAATTACTGTTCACCTGTGATGAACGGGTATGAAGGAAAAAAGGAAAAAGAAAAAAAAATGAAACTTATCTCTCTTTGGACCTGTGCCGCCGCCGCCCGATCGCCTCCGCCAGCTCAGATCTGGACATCTGTCATCGCCCGATCGTCGCCGACCACTCCTCCCTATGTGATGGTCCTTTTTTTCTCCACCCTCCCCCTCTCACCCGCTCTCTCCCCCTCTCCATCTCCGAGTCCCTCTCTCACTCTCTCTCCCCTCTCACTCACTCTCTCCCCCCTCTCCATCTCCGAGTCTCTCTGACTTTTTCTCTCCCCCCCTTTCTCACTCACTCTCTTTCTCTCCTTTTCTATGTCTCTCTCCCCTCCCTCTCTCACCCGATCTCTCTCCCCCTCTCCATCTCCTAGACTCTCTCTGTCTTCTTCCCTCTCCCTCTGTCTCTCTCTCCCCTCACTCTCTCTCCCCCCTCACTCTCTCACCTGCCCTTTACATCTCCCAATTTCTCTCTGCCTTTTCTCTTTCCTTTGTTAATTTAATTTTGTTAACTTAATATAGTTGTTAATATTAGTTTAAATTTAATCTAGTTAGTTAATCTATATAATTTAATATATATAGCTAATATTAATCTAATTAAATTAACATGAAGCTAATATTAATCTAATTAATTTAACATATAGCTAATATTAGTCTAAATTTAATCTAGTTAATTTAATCTATTTAATTTAAGCTAGTTAATTTAATCTAATTTAGTGTAAATTTAATCTTTTAATTTAATTTAAATTAACAGATAATTTTAATGTGAAAATGACTACATTAGCAGGTATATATTTTTGTATTTTGTGCAATTTACTATGTTATATATGTATTTTGATATGTTTTTACCGACGATGCGTGTATTTATGCTTTTGCTTTATGTTTAGTGTGCTAGGTGATAGGTTTTGAATATGTGATACATGAATATTGATGTCTACAATTTTTTAAGATTTGTCGTGATTTTTAAGATTTTTTTGAGCTTTCTACGTAGTATTTTGCGTGTATTACCCGAGTCCGATCTGAGACGCCGAGTCCGATCCGTCTTGGTACCCGCCGAGTTGGCGGCCGAGACCACGACTTTGAACTATGCTTGTGTAATCTCCATAGTTAGAAAAGTTGTGGACAAGCCTAATAGCACTATTCTTCTGATATTCACTTCCGTGATAAAGGAGTTTAGTGATGTCCTAAAAGAGTTTCAAGACAAACCATCACCTACATGTGACACTTAACCTGAGATTGAATCTAATTCCAAAGAGTTTACTTATCACCCAGACATAGATTCTGATGAAGACGTAGATGATGACTTCACCGACGACCAAGTTCATAAAGAACTAGGAGATGACGTCGTAGAGTCTAGTACCTTGATTTTCTCTGAAGTCATCCCAGTGATTACAGATCTTGTTGACATCTTTCTTAAAGATGTGACACACAATGACATTAGTCAAACAACTTGTTCATTATTAGCACTGCCTTGTCACAAAAAGGATATAAGAACTGTAGAGTCATTGTGGACAAATAAAGCTGCACCAATGTAGTATTCTTTGAGTTATTAAAAAATGATGGATTAAAGTCTTTACCCCTCTCACTCAGTTAAAGTACCATGGTTCAAGTCTACAATCATAGAAGTTCCACAACTATGTCTAATCCTAATCGATTTTCATCTTTACTTTTGGAGAACTATGTGGCATATGTTAAGAACTAAGTTTAAGTTCTCAACTGCATGGTTCTAAATATCGGATATCGGATCGTATCGGATGGGGGTTTTTCATATCGGATATCGGATATCGGGGGAGATATCGGGGATACGCGCGCATATCGGGCGTTCATATCAGACACTTTATATAATGAAATGTTGATAACTAAAAGTTGGTTTAGTGTCATAGATATCATCTACCTAATAAAATGATGTAATATGCAAGCAAAGACAGTAAAAAATAATGTACATTTGCACGCAGTCGTGCAATAAATAAGTTATTTCATACATGCGAAATATCAGACGATTTATCGGTCGATATCGGGTGACTTATCGGTCGATATTTCAAATATCGGTCATTTTTTGCTGCAAATGATATGGGGAACGATTTCCCTATATCGTATCGGCAGCAGGCGAAAAAGGAGATATCAGACGATATCTCGGCCGACTCGGCCGATATTTAAAACAGGGCTCAACTGGTTTTCAACTCCTAACCAAATGTCAAACTGAAGTCGTCCATGAGTCTGCATTATCATCTTTTGCATCACATGTGCACGTGAAATCATATCACAATTTATATAAGGAAGTCATAGATAAAATTGCTCAAAATAACGCTAACTACGAGATTCAAATTAATATTAGAAAATTGTTTAAAACTTTTAATGTTGGTGATGTTATTTTACTTGCTATAGTACTGATTCGCTTCAAATGTTGAGGAAATTAAATTATCATGTTTATATTATAGATTTTGGTATCAGTTCTATTTTCAATATTGAATATCTAGTGAATTACAAAGGTTTTGATTTTAATCCTAGTAACTTCCTTATTATGAGCCATCTCATGAGCCTACTTTTGAGAGATCCTTCATTTCACCAATCTTAAATATTTTAACTACTACAGTGGATCAGATTGATAAAATTTTGGATGATAAATTATCATGATTTGTAAGTATTTGGTTCGATGGAAAGGAAGAGCACCGACTGATTCCAACAGGTTGAAGCAAGATGAGATCACTTCCATTACTGACTTGACGGAGTCGATCTCTCTCCAACATGCGGAGAATGATGCAGACAATGGAATGAAGAGATGGCAAATCTTTTATCGTTAGAGAAGACACACCAACTCAACATAAATTTAATAGTTCTACTCGCATTAGAAATAAGTTCTACTGGCATTAGAATTTCTAGTTTCTAGTTTCTATTTCTTGTATTTTAATGATGCGGATAACGAAGCGAAGAAGTCTTTCATCATTGGAGAAGACACGTCAACTCAACATAAATTCAGTACTTCTACTAGCATTAGTATTTCTAGTTTCTATTTCTTATATTTTTTTAGTAATATGATTTGTAGTAGGATTATTGCTTTTCTTTTTATGTATTTTTCTCTTTTTTAGACTTTTGATTTCTTTTAGGAGTAGGATTATGTAATCCAAATAGGAGTAGGAGATACAATTTTGTATCATATATAAAGGTCTCATGTATTCACTTTTTCAATGAACAATGAAATTAATAAAAATTTACTATTCTCTTTGTGAGTTGGTTATAGATCTTGAATCCTCTTTCTATAGTGGTGGGATGTCCTATTAAACCCTGATTAGTGGTGGGATGCCCTAATTGGTTTATCATAGTTTTATTTTCCCTCTCTCAATCTCTCCACAATAAATTTCTTTCTTCTCTAAAAGTGTTGCCGAGTCTCTTTCTCTCGTCACGTCTACTGTTGATCTCGACGTTCATTGTTATCTTCTTCCTCATCACTGAAACCGGGGACATTCCGGCCTTCTCCACACCACCAAAATCAAGAAGAAAACTATTCGTGCGAGCAAAATTCTGCACCAGTAAGCTTTCTTATTCGGGCCAAATCTCATTTATTCGAAGCTCAACTCACGCACCGTTTGAAGCGTTGGATTCGTGACAAAGAGAGCTTCATTACTGAAGAATCTCAGAGCAAGAAAACAGAGAGAACCAAGTTTATTTCACAGCTAATTAAAGAGGTACAATTCCAATACATAAATTGTTTATTTACAAGTCGGATATACATCTCTAAATTATTATCAATTTTGATCTATTGTCCACTTAAAAATGCGAGTATGTGATCTGCTTCTCCTTTATAGTTGCTTGACTTTTTTTTATTGATAGTGGAATTTATTAACTGCATCATAATAATATTTAATTAGTACTTTGATATTTGAATTGATCTAATACATGCATGTTAAAGAAACATAGCTAATATTAACTGTTTTAAGCTTTCCTATCGACGATCGTTCTTATTGGTGAAACATTTAATTGAGTTATTTTATCTATTGCTTCCGCACACGTACACGTTTCACATCAATATATTACCTCATACTTTTTTTTGTTTTCCCCCCTTCTTTTTGGTTCTTTCTGATCTGGGTAACGTGAAGTATTTGGTAAATAAGTTTATGTTTGTGATCCCCACATATTTGTTCTCCTTACTTCCATTGCGGCAACTTTTTTCGTCGGCATCCATTATAGTTGCTCTACCAGATGCCTCCATGCTATGAATCTATTGTGCCATTTCTATTCCATCCTTGTCTTCTTTTAAGTAATTAATTGATTATTCAAACAAATTACATTCTAGACCTGCTTTCAAAAGTCTTGCGTGTTTTTTTTTGTGTTAACTACTAGTCCAATCTATTTTGAGTCCTCAGGAAACTAGTGTGACCTTCACACCTTATTATTAAATCATATTCCAGTCTATTTTGAGTCTTCCAGAAACTATTGTGACCTTTACTACCACCACCACCACCACCACGACTACTACTATTTCTAATAGAATTTTGTCTTGGCGGAAAAGGTGGTTCAAGATTTAAGTATGAGATGTTAAATTTTAGTTTGTGTCAGATTTCTTTTTTCTTTGAAGAACGTTTAGTTTGTGTGATTAACATTGGCCTAACTAAATCTGTCTTCCTGTTACAAGCATCTTAGATATAATATGGATGTTTTTGTACACCATTATGGGAAGAACTTCAGCCATCAGCCATCAGCCTGTACCCTGGACCAACTGAGCTGAACTGTAGCAGCTTCATTTAATTAAATTTTGTGAGATTAAAAATGCAAGAAAAATTATATACCTAAATATGGAGTTAATTGAATTTGATTATAAATGTCTAAATGCTTTGTGATTTTCCTGAGATTGTCATTTTATCATTGGGCATTCCAAGGAAATCAATTGAGGAAACCTACATACCAAGAGTTTGCAAGAACTGTTTAAACTGTTTGCTGTTTGGAGCTTTGGCTTTGACGACAACACATTTCCATTTCTATTTTTTCTTTTGCACTAGTGATCAGTATTGCTTCTATGCATAGCTACAAGTTTGCTGCACTCTCTTTCTTCTTTTATAGGATCTTTGGCTCGATTATCTCAGTTATGGTCTCTCAAACATTATTTTCCCTCCCCTTCTCCAGTTCTGTACTTCAATTAATGATTCTTAAGGCATGATATACCTCAACACATCATATTCCTTTTCCAACTGGAAGATCACTTTGTGCTAATTCAGGCCATGAAATTGAGACTTCTGATGTTTCTCGAATGAAACTCAGAGCATGTAGTTGTACTAAGAAAATGTTGTTGCAAATGAAGAAACAAAACTTAAATGTATTTAGAAAGTACTTAAAGTCATTTCTTTATCTCAAAAAATATATGATGCGTACATCCAAGGAGCGTCACTGTTCGAGTTGTTTCAGTCGATTAGAGTCTGTGTTTTATTTATTTGAGTCCATGTTGTTTTCTTTGTTTTAATTTTGTATTTCTCCTTTTTTTTAGTCCCACATCGACTACGTGGAGAAAGTCTTCAGTTTGTAAGCCTATAAAGGCAAAAGTCTAATAAGTTGTAAGACAATGAAGATTTATCAATAAGAATTTGTGATATTTTCTCAATGAAAATTTCTTATTTAAATTGGAGTGTGAATCTCAATTTTGTGGATTCGTGAGTGTGAAACTCTGAACCGATTCTCCCAAATCTTACCCAATCTTTCCCAAATCTTATCTCTAATCCAAAATTAACCCACTTCAAAATTTTATCTCTTATATCAAATCTCACTAGCATCTCATTTCAAATTTTCCTTCCTCAAATCCCATTCAATTCTGTACTAAGCCAACAGAGAAAAAAATTAAAAAATACAAAGCCAAAATCCCCACCAACACTGCAATTCTTCTTCCCCTTCATCCCTGCAAACACAGACCCACTCAACCCTCATTTCCTTTTTCACAAAATTACAAATCAACACAAAAAGAAGAAACCCACCAATATCCCCCTAAATCCCCCTCCTCCTCTACCTGTGCCCACGGCAGCATGGCTTCACCATCATTTCCCCTCCTTGTGTGTGTCAGCATCCAACAAGCAAGCAACAGCAGAATTCTAACCTCCACAACTCCCCTTCACCTCTCTCTTCCATGATGCCAGCAACCAGTAGCCCATTAAGCACCCATGTGAAGCCCACTGGCTCCCACCATTTTTCTTTGTTTGCGCCAACGTCCACCAGCAAGTAGCAACAACAATTCCCCTGCCCCCTTTAACAACCGCCATCAACAGGAGCCTACACCGCTCCCTTTCCCTCCCTCGGCAGCAACAACAGCGAACACCCCTTACCGTATCCATCACTCCCTCTCTCTGGACGAGCACAGGCCAGACACCCGACATCCACCGCCCCTCTTTCCTTCTGCGTGTGTGGCCAGAGATCCATCAACAGTCAAGGACCTGCAACACGGACACTACAATTTTAGTTCCAGTTTCAAATAGATCGGGGGGCATCAAAGCAAAGTCAATACAACGCAGATACCTGAGAACGGAGCTTCTCAGTAGGTAGTTTTTTTAATTCAGCAGTCAAATTAATAGTTGGATTACACTGAAAATTTATTCTCTAAACTGTTATCATATTGATCTGCTGTCCAATATAATCGTGAGATCGTGTATTATTCTGCTATACTTGTGATCTATTGCTACTGGTATTGTGATTAGGACTATCCATATTAACTGAATATTGCAATCGAATTCTTGAGATGATGAATGTCTAAACTACACATGCCAATGATTGTAAAATCCATATTGTTACAGTGCTAGTTCTAAATAATTTCCTGCCGAAGATCATATTTTTTTGGTGAAACGTTGCTAATTCATGTTTATCACTAATACACCACACCATAGGGCCTTCCGTTTCACATTAGTTTGGTATCAGAGCATGGTTTAGGTAGGAAATTTTTTTTGCATTAGCATATAGTTAGGAATCTCATTTATTTTTTTTGCATAAATTTAAATAAAAAAATTTGCATCTAGTAACTCTGACCCCACCCACCCCTATGGATTCCCAGCTTGCCACGGCACTTGCCGCGATAAGTGCTCCACTTGATAACCTGATTCAAACCACGGAGTCCTATAATCATACCTTAGATAGGATCATCACTAAAGTCGAGAAGAAGTCTGATAACACCAATTCTCTAGTGAATCCATACACCTCAAATGAACTAAGTCAAATCGTCGTTGCCAATGTCAGATTAAAGAAAGATATTTTGGTGATTAGACTCGACCCTAAAAGAATCAAGCCTGAAAATCCTATTCTCTTAGTAGTCACGTCCGTGATAAAAGAGTCTAGCGACAGAGACTACTCCAAGCTTAGTCCCACGATTAAGTGTTATAAGTGTCAAGGCTATGGGCATGTTGCTGCCAACTGCCCAACTCTAATCAAAGTCGCGCAAGTTAGGAAAGCACCTGTAATAAATTCAGAGCTCCTTCCTCCTTACTACCGACACCACCTTCTCCACTTTCTTTACTGTCGACTCCTACTGTCATTGTCTGCTCTGGTCGTCAACATCTGCCTCCTCTATTACCGACACCTACCCCTATGATCACGGAACTTGTTGATGTCCTCTCTGAAAAACCTATTTGCCAGGCGGAAGAATCTGAAAACTCAGACCTTGACGAAAAGACTATAGGTGATAACCTTGAGAAGTCCAATACTTCGAGTCCTCTTGAAGTTGTTCCAGACATTACAGAGTTTACTGATATCTCTCCAAAAGACAGTGCTCTGAATCTCCCCGAAGTCGGCCCTATCGTTAAGGAATCTATCATTGTCTTTTCCAAAAATCTCCCGGATAAGCTATTACTGACGCGTGATATCCAACACGCTATTGAGTTAAGCCCAGGAGCTAATCTTCCCGACTTGCCACACTTTAGGTTGAATCCTACCAAGCAAATCGATCTTAAATGGCAAGTTGATAAGTTGTCACTGGAGGTCAACCAATCGTGCATTGTCCCAATAAACATCCACTTTTATGAGGACAAATTTTGGAACTATATAGTGACAAAAGATGTTGGTCAGATCAGGGATATTCCATCTATGGTCGATCTGCAGTCAAAGACTTAAGGGATGTCGTTATGGGAGAACCTCACAATCTGCAGAGTATCAACTTTTTCTCCCTTACAGCTAAACCAAAGGGTATTTCACTCAGACTTTACCTGTTAAAATATCTCTTGTTATCATTAACAAAGTAATAAGTAAACTATCACATACATTTATGCTGGTACGTCTAATCATCCCTTTTGATAGAGGTCGTAAGTATTGTTGACCCACTGAACCAAGTGCCTAAATTTTTCATCCAATAGGGAGTCAAGTTACTCTTTTGCATACGTAGGCACTAAATTAGATCCCTGCTACCGTTCATTCTAGAGTATTTTAGTCAGCATATCTAAGTTTGCATCCCATTTTCACACATGTGCACGATCTACATATGGAAGATCAGTGATATATTTAAATAATGCAACGCTAACTGTAATTTATGAACTTGTATCAGGAAGTTATTTAAAACTTTTAGTGTTGACGCTTAAGATGGTTCGGATTCGTCCGAAACGGTTTCCCTCGGAAACTGTTAATGATTTACATGCTGTAGTGTTGGATTTTTGAAATCGTGTAGAATTCAAATTACAATATTCATGTTATATCTTTTAAAGATTTTGAAATTAGTCCTATTTTCAATGTTGGATATTCAGTGGATTACAGGTATTTGATTTTAACCCTAACAACCTACTGGTTGTAAGCCTTCCCTGAGGCACTTTTGAGAGTCTCCACATTGAGTCCACTCCCAGATATTTATCCCAATACAGCAGTGAAATGTGATAAAATTTTAGATGATTAAATTATCTGGTGTATTCTAGTAATATCTGATTGTTTGAAATGAATATTACCTATTGAGTGGTGAGTTGCAGTAAGTACAAAAGCGTTACAGAAGCTTTCTAGACCAAACTCGACGGAGTCGAGTTTTCTCCCACCTGGGGATAATGATGCGGACATCCAAGGAGCGTCACTGTTCGAGTTGTTTCAGTCGATTAGAGTCTGTATTTTTATTTATTTGAGTCCATATTGTTTTCTTTGTTTTAATTTTGTATTCTCCTTTTTTTTAGTCCCACATCGACTACGTGGAGAAAGTCTTCAGTTTGTAAGCCTATATAAGGCAAAAGTCTAATAAGTTGTAAGACAATGAAGATTTATCAATAAGAATTTGTGATATTTCTCAATGAAAATTTCTTATTTAATTGGAGTGTGAATCTCAATTTATGGATTCGTGAGTGTGAAACTCTGAACCGATTATCTCCAAATCTTACCAATCTTTCCCAAATCTTATCTCTAATCCAAAATTAACCCACTTTAAAATTTTATCTTATATATCAAATCTCACCAGCATCTCATTTCAAATTTCCTTCCTCAAATCCCATTCAATTCTGTACTAAGCCAACAGAGAAAAAAAATTAAAAAATACAAAGTCAAAATCCCCACCAACACTGCAATTCTTCTTCCCCTTCATCCCCGCAAACACAGACCCACTCAACCCTCATTTCCTTTTTCACAAAATTACAAATCAACACAAAAAGAAGAAACCCACCAATATCCCCCCAAATCCCCCTCCTCCTCTACCTGTGCCCACGGCAGCATGGCTTCACCATCATTTCCCCTCCTTGTGTGTGTCAGCATCCAACAAGCAAGCAACAGCAGAATTCTAACCTCCACAACTCCCCTTTCACCTCTCTTCTCCATGATGCCAACAACCAGTAGCCCATTAAGCACCCATGTGAAGCCCACTGGCTCCCACCATCTCCTTTGTTTGCGCCAACGTCCACCAGCAAGTAGCAACAACAATTCCCCTGCCCCCTTCAACAACCGCCATCAACAGGAGTCTACACCGCTCCCTTTCCCTCCCTCGGCAGCAACAACAGCGAACGCCCCTTACCGTATCCATCACTCCCTCTCTCTGGACGAGCACAGGCCAGACACCCGACATCCACCGCCCCTCTTTCCTTCTGCGTGTGTGGCCAGAGATCCCATCAACAGTCAAGGACCTGCAACACGGACACTACAATTTTAGTTCCAGTTTCAAATAGATCGGGGGGCATCAAAGCAAAGTCAATACAACGCAGATACCTGAGAACGGAGCTTCTCAGTAGGTAGTTTTTTTTAATTCAGCAGTCAAATTAATAGTTGGATTACACTGAAAATTTATTCTCTAAACTGTTATCATATTGATCTGCTGTCCAATATAATCGTGAGATCGTGTGTTATTCTGCTATACTTGTGATCTATTGCTACTGGTATTGTGATTAGGACTATCCATATTAACTGAATATTGCAATCGAATTCTTGAGATGATGAATGTCTAAACTACACATGCCAATGATTGTAAAATCCATATTGTTACAGTGCTAGTTCTAAATAATTTCCTGCCGATGATCATATTTTTTGGTGTGAAACGTTGCTAATTCATGTTTATCACTGATACACCACACCATAGGGCCTTCCGTTTCACATCAATATATAATAGAAAATACATTAGTTGAAAGAAATGGGCACCTACTGGAGATGCACATGTTCAACATGTAATCTTCAATAAAACCCAAATTATTTTTTCATCTATAATTTACAAATTTAGCCAACTGTAGTTGTTGTCCTAGTTGTCAAATTTTCTAAAAAAAATAGAATCCCCTTTCACTCTTGTACTAAACATTTATAGGAGATATTGAGCCCAAACTAGTGATGGAGAACTGACAAAATAATTTGGAAAAATTATTTATTATCTGATGGCTACTTCTGTGTTGTTTGTTTTATTACATGTTTCAGTGTATCATTTCTCTCTCCTTTTTTCTGTCTTGTTGTATATATGATTCAAGCATAATTTGTTATAATAACTTGCTGAAACCTGTATTCATATGAAACATTTTACAGTGCAAAAATGAGGATGAAGTTGTTGCTGTTATTGCCCATGAGCTTGGGCATTGGAAATTGAATCATACAATGTATTCCTTCATTGCAGTCCAGGTAACTGCCTTTTCAGATGGTTAGATTCTTTCCAATGTCTCAACTACATTTGTAATTATACTCTGAAAGTTTTATTAATTTCCATCCTCTCACTAGGTCTGTTAATTGATGAGCATCTAAAAAACATTCAAGAATGAACTAAGGGCGTGATTGGATTCATGGAAGTGGGAGGCAAATGGGAAGTGGGAAGTGGGACTGGGAAATGTGGAAGTGTAGTGAGAAATTGGGATTTGTGGAAATAAGTTTTTAGGTGTTTGGTTGTAATGTGGAATTGTAAGTGGAAAAGTATGTTGTGTTTTTCAATGTTTGGTTACTCATGTGGAAGTGGAAGTGGAAAAGTTGACACAAAGTTGACCACAAAATAATATTAAATTAAATATTATTTCTGAAGTAACATTTTTGGAGGTGTAAAAGGGAAAAGGAGAAAGGAAAAGGGTTTTTTCCATTTCCCATTTCCGGTTCAAAACAAACAAGGAAAGTGGAAAATGAGTTTTCCACTTCCCATTCACCTCCCACTTCCATGAATCCAAATATGCCCTAAAGCATCTGCCTTTTGTCTTTCAAATAAGACGCAGAAGTCTTATATTTAGTGAAATATGGAGGTGATGGGTAATTCTGTTCTAGTGTGTATATACATTTCCTTGACAGCATTCAAGCCTGAACCCTCCTATTCTGCAAAAAATAGGAGCGTGGTGAGAAGAATATTTTGTCGGTTCTAGTTTTATTTGTTGCAAGTAAAAGAAGAAAACTTTATGCTAGCAAGAAAAAAAAGGAGAAAATTTTGTAATACTTGTAAGAAAGAAAAGGAATCTTGTAAAAACATAGTTATGCCTCAGGAAAGTTATGCCTCAGGTAACTGTGACATATTTGTAGATTATGGACCTCCTATATTAAGTTATAGATATTTGAGATTTTGAAATTATGGCTGCATTTTCATATTTGGTATGCCCATAAAGCAGGTATTTAGTTGTTAGCCTTGAGCAAGCTTTTCATGACACTATTTTTGGCACTTGATGCATTAAACCATACTCCTTGTTTGACTTCATCTTCACATGTTGATGCATGAGAATTTGTGCTGTCATTATGAGGTCAAATTCAAGGTTCTTGTTGAACCTTTTTTTTATTGGCTGGAAGTTTGTATTTCTAGTTACTTACCATGTGCATTTTCACCTTCTAGTCTGCAAGATACGGACTGCCTGCATCACTGCATGTTATGAACAAATTTCAAAAAAGTTGACTGTACAAAAAATAGACGTGTCAAATCACTAGTTATCCGAGTATTTGTTCCTATAGATGATTTTTCTAATTACCTATACAAGTGCATAAAAGTTAATTCTTGTGCACATATTTTTCGTTTGTGCTGGGGTCTCTCCCATACAGAAATATTTAATGTTGTACTATTATGTTTTTACCTTAAGCATTTTATTTTGCTGACTTTGTGTATGTAGTCTTTTACCAAATTCACCTTCTTCAATTCCAAGATACTGATATTTGAGTGCATTCTCTTCTAATTTCAGTTCCACTGGGTATTAATTATTTGTGATCATAGAGCATAACTTTGACATTTCTGAGCAGATTCTCACACTTCTTCAATTTGGAGGGTATACCCTTGTGAGGAACTCAAAGGATCTCTTTCAGAGTTTTGGCTTTGACACTCAGCCCGTACTGATTGGCCTCATCATCTTTCAGGTACCTGTTCACTGTCAATCTCATAGCTTACCTGGCATGGTTGAAACGCCAGTCCGATTCATTGGTTAATTGTTGCATACAATATATACACATGTTTCCACATTCGGAGACACCGATTGACAGACATAGGTTTCCACACGACATGCGGAAGAGATCATAGGAGCATATTGATTCTAGCAGGGACACTGGGTATTGAAAGCGGGTCATAACTTTGTACCCCAAACATGCATAATCCATGCTCCACTAACACAAAACCTTCTGGGAGTTATATGGAAGTGTGTTTGATTGCTGTTTGGTTGCTTTCTAACAGGACCTGTTTTTGTCAATACCTGAAATTTGGGCATGAATGATAAGTTCCACTTGTTTAGTTAAATCTCATTCCATGTTTTAAAACAATATCCTTTCATAATTTTCATTGGCTACCGAGTTGGAGTTTTAGTAGCATTGATCATTGCAGCTGGTGGTGGTTGTCAGTTGATGGTTTTAACATCGACTTGCAACAGCAGGTTCAAATAGTAGATCATCCACTAGCTGTATCTCCGCCATATAAAATGAATTAATTTGATTGGGGAAAATTGCATGGGCCTCGGGAAAAGGAACTCATAGCTGAGATCTGAGAATGGTCAAGGTGTTGGCTCCCATCCAATTTAGTGCTTTGAGTAGGAAAACAGGAAACAACTTTGACCCACAATGAAATATTTATATATCCAGTTTATTTGAGATCAGGAGTTGACAGTAGAGCCCAAAACATAACTTGAGGGAACTTTAACTGACACTGGAAAAATATGATAAAACATCCCTCTGGGAATAGTCACGATCTTTATAGTCGTTGGATATGATTTCAACTATCCGACGTTCCTTGAAAGGAGGGTTAGAATATGAAGCATCATTCTATGTAGTTGGGTTTATCCTTATCAAACTATGACAGTGAAGAAAGAAAAAAAAAGAAAAAGGGAGGGAGAGAAAAAAGGAAAGAGAACTTACAGTGAAGCAAAACACCAAGTCCTCATTTTGCCCTACCATATACATATGCTTATTGGATTGCATGGTTCAAAGTCACGGTCTCAGCCGCTGACTTGGCGGACACTGAGATTCATCGGTCTCGGCGTCTCGGATCAGACTCGAGCGATACGCACAAAAAGCTACATAAAAAGCTAAAAAAATTCTGAAAAATAATGACAAAACTTCAAAAAAAATGTAGACATCAATATTCATGTATCACATATTCAAAACATATCACTCAGCACACTAAACATAAATCGAAAGTATAAATACACGCGTCATCGGTAAAAGCATATTAAAATACATGCATAATATAATAAATTGCACAAAATACATTCATAAATATCTGCTATTATAATCATTTTCACATTGAATTTCCTGAGGCACAAAATCATCATTATCATCACCCAACGATAATTATAGAAACCAAATATATAGTTTCCATAATGATAATAGTATGTATGTTGGTGAGATCCAGTAGGCTGAGATGATTGGTTAAAGGATCCAACATTAGAATAATATGGTGGTGTGAGTTGTGTAATATCAGCTCCATTGTGATAATACCAAAAACCTCGATATTCAGCGCTACTAGTAGAATATTCACCAATGCTAAAATAATCAATGCTAGAATGTTGGCCTGATGTCAAACCCAACCCCTGTAAATGATCATCAAGACTATGATAACTATGTGAGTAGTTATCATGTTCACTCGAATAATCATCCTTATAACTCAAATCAACCAACCGATCTAAATGCCTAAGCTGTTGCAAAATCCGTGGTCGGCATCTATGATTTGTTTCTTATGTGGCATAATACTCTGAATCTCATGTCATAGTACTACTTCGTTGGCTTCCACCAACAACATGAGTCTCTTCATCATTACCGCCATCAGCGCCATCATCGCCACCATCCCAGCCATTGCCATCACCGCCATCGCCGTCATCACCGCCATCACCGCCACTTTCGTCACTATGACGAATACCTTCATCTAACTAGCCAGTCATCTGGTGGTAACATCTATTGTTCTCCCTCCCGAATTCACTTATCCAATATATCATCATTCTTAAAAATATTGTTCAGATCAATTAGATTTTAACATTCACCAGTGTCGCTCTGGTATGCCAAGTTTCTTACTCGCAACCACATATTGTAATGCACAAACACTAGTTTATGTAATTTTTCATTGTCAATCGGTTGCACAATTTTGTATGAATCAGTGACCATATGTCTTAATTTCTTTCATAACCCGATGAAGAACATGCTTGGCTTAAAATTTTGATGGCAATTTTCTGCAAATTTAGAGCTTCTTTGCCATAGTTAATCCACCAATCAGCTGAAAGAGATTGTTGCACTGTTTTTCTAGTCAGTGAGCTTTTAAATTCTCCAACTCTGTTCACAAATAATTTTACTTGCGAGAATCCACATCATAGGTGTTAATATTTGCATTTGCATAATATTATGTTGCTAGAATAAATAAAATTAGATAACTTACTTCATTAGTGGCTCTTGCTTATTTATTCAAATCTGGCTCCAATCTTTTAATAACCTCCTTTAATCCAGTTCCCACCTCTGGATGTGTAGAATTTTTTTTGAATATTGGAGTGCTGGATTTTAAAAATATGTTGTAATAATAAAACACATGATTGTTATAATATGATAGTTTCAATTTCTAGTCAACAAATATGAATTATAAGAAGGCAAATGAATTACCGCCGGCATGCTAGTGTCTATGCAATTGTCCCTCCTATCTTTTATCAATGATATCCCAATACTTCTTTCTATTTTTATTTGATGCCTTTGTAGCCAATTTTGCTCTATTCATAGCCTCATAGATAATAGATAATGTAGGTTGCTTGTTTTGATCCACTATTTTCAAGACTCTAACAAGAGGATTCATAATGTTTTGGACTTCTCTTGCCTTCTTTCAGAACTGATCAGTCAAAAATGGGATTAGAAATCTTATCTCTCTTCTACTCTTTGTTGAATTCACGCCATTCACTTGTTGTACACATTTTTTTCAAATCTTGTTTATAGCGAATAAGGCTTTTAATAGAAATAAACTCGGTAGCAAACCATATTATACCTGATTTTAACAAATCTCTCTGGTAAATTGTTTCATTAAATCCACTACTTTGATGCTATTGTAAATGAATGAATGTAATCATCTTAGCATCATCTAATGTCTCCTTGACTGATTTCATCGAATCAATATCTTCAAGCATTAAATCAATGCAATGTGCTGCACAGGGAGACCAAAATAGATGCTTTCTCTCTTCATTAACAAGTGACCAGTTGCTTTGAAACTTGCTTTATTGTCTGTTACAATCTGCACGATATTTTCTTCCCCAATTTCATCAACAACTTTGGCCATTAGAGAGAATATATAATCAACAGTCTTTGAGATATTAGTAGTATCAACAGAAGAATGGTAGATCATGCTTCTAATCACAATAAATCATGAAATTAATAATAGGCTTGCTATTCCGAGGACTCCAGCCGTCACACATGTCGTGCAACCATACTGCGGTCATTTTGCTTTTATTGAAGCAATATATACTTCAATTTCTTTCATTTTCTCCTCCAAAAAACGATTGCCAGTCTAGTATCCCGTTGGGTTTTTTACACCCGAGCCTGCCTCCACAATAATATTAATCATGGCCTGGTAGTAAGGACCACTATCAGCTGCATTAAATGATATTGCATTGTAGTGGAAGAATTTTGAAATGATTTTTTCAACTTTTTTAACATTCTCAGTAGAGAAAATGCTTTTGATTTATTTCTATTTTGTTGGGAATATGTAAAGATTAATACTATGTGTTGGAATTTCAGCTTCTTTAGTGGTAAAACTCTAACGCAATCCACGTTTGATCCTTGATCCTGATGACTGCGAACTACTGCCACGCCACCAACATCTCTTGTATGACCTTCTGTCGATCTCTTAGTCATTTCATGACTTTCTTTCATAACTTATTTTAATTGTCTTCTTTCAACTTCTTTCAAACCACTAACTTCTTCAATTTTATTTTCGGAATCTTCATCGGTCACATTATAAAAATCTTCCTCACTTAAATTTCATAAGTCGTTGTTTCTTGGATTTTATACTGCTATTTCTTTGCTACCTTCGGAAAGATGTCTCAATATTTGAAACACTTTTTTTGGTACTCGCAATCATCCTTCCATTTGACTGGATACATGTGTTATGTGTTGCTTCAATCTAGTGATACCACCGCGTAATTGTTTCCCACAATAATTACACTTTACAAGTTTTTTACTTCCACCAATAGGAGTACCATGTTCTCATCCAATATCGCGTTGCTTTGGAGCAATATGAAATTTAAAAAATTATCTTTTAAATTAAATTAACCTATCTATCGAATTAATATTATTTAACATTAAAAGATTAATTTACACTAAATTAAATGTACAATAAATTAAAACATTTCTAATGAATGAACATTAAAAAATTAAATTAATATTAATGTTAAATTAATTAGATTAAATTTACACTAAATTAAATTAAAAGATATCTACTTAATTTAAACTAAATTAAATTAAAAGATATTAAATTAATTAATTAAATTAACTGGGAGATAGAGAAGGACATAGACAGAGAGCAGGAGAGAAGGAGAAGGAGAGAGAAAGAGAGCGGGACCGGGAGATGGAGCGGGAGAGAGTGGGGGAGAGGGAGAAGCAAAGACAGAGAGAGGAAGGGAGAGAGAAAGAGACAGGGAGAGTCTGGGAGATGGAGAGGCAGAGAGACAGAGCGGGAGAGAGAGGAAGGTGGAGAGAGTGAAACAGACAAAAAGTGGGGAGTGAGAGTGAGACAGAGAAAGAGGGATTGAGATAGAGAGCGAGAGAGGGAGGGAGGGAGGGAGTGAGACTGAGGGGGAGAGAGGGAGAGAGCGATTACCTGGGGATGGGTGGCGGCGGCGGATCTAGGATCAGCGACGGCTCCTTGGCGGTCGGCGTATCGGGGTCCAGACTCCAGATTCATATTTGATCTCTGAGGTAAGTTTTTTTTTCCTTTTCCTATTATCCCTCTTTTATAGCCGTGAACTTACGGGTGAACAACGCTGAGCTTTACTCGGCTCTGACTTGGAGATAACTCGGCCGAATCGGCCGAGTTAGTCCGAGAAGTACCGTGACTCGGTCGATTCAGCCGAGTTGACTCCGATTCAGGGCCGAGTCGGTCAATTCTGAGATGGATCTTTTGATTCAGGTCTCGGACTCATCTCGGTACCTGCCGAGTCTTCGAACTGTGTTGGATTGTAATTACTGTAGTGTGCTGTAGTGTGAACAGTAACCACAACTGTTGGATATAGAAAAAGTATCAACTAATACTATATATTAACACTCCTCAAGCCAGAGGATAAAGATCATGAATCCAAACCTCTTGACAAATAAAAATAAGTGATTTAGCAGGTACATCTTTAGCAGCGCTTGATTGGAAAGGGTAAACACGGGGTAGAGATCTCATAGAGTACTCTTACTCCAAAAAAAAAAATGGCAGAGGATCTCAATATGCTTGTTATGCTAATGGAAACATGATTCTGAGCAGTACAATTGGTTGCTTGGTCACAAATAATGGTACAAGGCTGTCAGTAAAAAAGCCAAATTCACAAAGTATGGCCATATAATCTCACAGTCACAACCTCACAGGCAACATGAGCTATATAACGACACTTTGTCTCCACACTGGTTTTCGCACAACATTATGTTTCTTGTCTGCTATGTCACCATATTACCTTGTGTAGTAACCACCTGTGGACGTTCCATCCAGTGATCATTCCAATTTGCTTCTTCATAACCTATAATCCTCAAATGACCATGCTAATGATATAAAGAGAGATTGAACTTGTCTCTTTAGAGAGATCAGGATGTGCGATTGTCAAATAAATTATTTACCAACCAAATGTCAAAAGCGACGGAATGTTTATGGCGACCATATGATCTATCAAGCTCCGGTGTATCAACATCACAAACTAATTCTTATTCACCATCATGAGAGAATAACATACTGAGGATTTTGTGGTGTTATAAAATTAGTGAGGGCAGTAAATTGTCGGTTGTGTGAGCAGAGACACTAGAATCTATTACCCTCTGTGCAAATTTAGAAAATGAGGCTAAATTCATACTTGAAGATGCTAAAGCAGCTGAGACCGGTTGGACCTGCAGTGAGTTTCTAATAATCAGCATGAGAGTATCACCACACATCAGAAGGATCTGAAAATGAAGTGGTCTGAAGGGCACAGGAATGAAGTAGTGTCATCTGTAGTCCATGCAGGAACCCATATTTGATTCAACACTCATCTTCAAAGAGATTAGTGAGTCTCCTAACCACATCCATCTCGATACCTACAAGCCCGCCTCTCCTACCACCAATGCCTCAATGGAAGTTACCAAGAGCATTATTGGAAGAAACATGAGGAGAGTGTGTGGAGATGCTATCACGACAAATTGTTAGTAGGGACATCGTCAGGAATAAACATGGTTCAAAGTTGTGCTCTCGGCTATCGACTCGGTCGGCACCGAGACGGATCGGTCTCGGCGACTTGAATCAGACTCGAGTGATACGCGCAAAACGCTACATAGAAAGCTTAAAAAATTATAAAAAATTCATGACAAACCGTAAAAAATGTAGACATCAAAATTCATGTATCACATGTCCAAAACAAATTTGTTTTGAGGGGGTAATTGGGGAAATATGATGATTTGGGAGTAAATTCGGAAATATAAAAGATTTGAGGGGGTAAATATAAAACCCCAAAAATAAAAAAAAACAAAAAAAGAAAAGGATAAAGGAGAGAGATCGGGTGAGATCACCCTATCTCTCCCTCCCTCTGGCTCTATTTGCCTCTCTCTCGTCTCTCTGCCTCTACCTTCTCTATACTCTCTCCCTCCCTCTGGCTCTCTATCCCTCTATTTCTCTCCCTCTCCCTCGTCTCCCTCTCCCTTCCTCTCGTCTCCTCCTCGTCTCCTCTCTCGTCTCTCTTCCCCTCTCTCGCGGCGGCAGTAGGCAGGATTAGGCGGCGAAGGCGGGGTAGAGATCAGGCGGAACAGGCGGCTGTGGCGCATGCTGCGAAAGCGGGGGAACCCTAGATCTCGGTAAGTTTGACTCGGAGCTGTTTCGGCCGAATCAGCCTTGACTCGGAGCTGACTCGGACGAATCGGCTGAGTCAGTCCGAGTCGTATCGTGACTTGGACGATTCGGCTGAGTCAACTTTGAGTTAAGACTGATTCGGTCATTTCTGAGTGAATCCTTCGAATCGGGTCTCGGACTCGTCTCGGCGGGGGTACCGAGATGGATAGACTCGGCCGTTGAATCGTGGAAATAGATTGAGGTGTCTGATTCACAACTGCAAAAATTAAGGTCCAAATAGGACTAGATAGTCAAAATGATATGTGACCAAACTAGATTGATATATGGTTGCATATAAGCTAGAAAGAGCAACAATAAATGCCTCACGTTGTTTATTCGAGTGACAACGTTTGGAGTAATAGGCTGATAAATCTTCCATTCTTTGAATAAGACCTTGAAACTTATTTATAATGTGCAGCCCATGGCCTTGTTTAAGAATGGTTCAATCCTGAAATATGTCAAACAACATATGGGGCATTGTTCAAAATCTTAGAATTGGAATAGGAATCAGCCAGCAATTTATATATTGGAATTGGCCATATTCGCCATTTTGTTGGTGACATTGGTGTTGGTCAAAATGAATTTTTAAAAAATTATTAAGAATATTTAAAATATTGTTCAGATAATTAGTAGCATTTTGACATATATTTTTAAATAATTAATGAATTTTGAATCACATTTGGACAAAATGTTACAGTACAAAGTAGTTTAATAGGGTATTTACAAATAAATTACAATACAATTAATCTAACAAAACTAATTATATTCTACTTAATTATATTCATAACAACCATTTTTTTATCATTTTCTAACGTTTTATAATATTTTCTAAAATTAATTAGATAATTATATTCATGGCGACCATTTTGCCATGAAATTCAACAATTTTTCTAACAAAGTAAGTTTAAACAAACTCGTGTATAATTAATCTAACAACCTAATTATATTCTACTTAATTATATTGATGGCAACTGTTTTCTAACCATTTTCTAATATTTTCTTACTTATATTGGAGATAACAAATTATCTCATTTTCAAAATTTTTTAACATTTTTTTAACAAATAAAGTTTTAAAAAACACTTAATCTAACAAATTATTCCTCTGGTTAGTTACCAATTTTGATTTCCCCTTCTCAAAATTCTCTTTTGGGATTGTTGGTTAGGAGATGAGTATTTATAATCTTTAGCATGAGTAAGCATAGGATTCTCTTCGGCTCGAAAATAATCATTGTATATGAGGTATCGAAAACGAAATAAGATTTGACACCTGATGGGGACATCACTCTAGTGCTATTTATCTTTTTATGCCTTAGTCTATTTTTGAGTTAGCTTTTTTTTATTATGAAACTTAGTCCCACATCGGTTGTGATAGTGAATTTCACTTTGTAAGAGTCTATATGAAGAGATTCAACTCAATGAATAAGTAGACAATGAATAATTAAAAGACTTTTCAGTTAAATTCTCTTGAGGGTGCTCTTGAGTATTGGGGTGTGAAGCCTGTGGTGTAAGAGGTGTGAAGCCCGTGGTGTTAGGGGTGCGAAGCCCGCGCAAGGGGTGCGAAGCCCACCATTTAACCTGTTCTTTTCTCTAAACCCTACTCTCTCTTTCTACTTCTTTTCAAAACCCTCGTTTTCAGTTTTTAGTTGAAGGCGATTGCGATACTACCCGTTTTACATCAATTTGGTGTCAGAGCTTTGGCTTTAATCTCATTCAAATCTTTCTTTCTCCCCTTCTAAAACCCTAGATCTATTTCAAACTTTAGATCTAAATCTATTCAAAAAAGAGGAAGAAAGAAAACAAATAAATAGAAAAAAGAGAGGAACAAAAAAATTTACTGTTCACTGTGAACAGTAGTCACCTGATTATTGTTCATATCCCCACCCCAACTAGTC